>JAZGTJ010014713.1:0-13913 GCA_036877575.1 Botia almorhae
GTACAAAGAATTACAAAGGAGCATCAATGCCAAATATATTTACAGTCCAAAAGTCTGATGATCAGCCGCCCCTGTGCGCCTAGAACAGGGTGTCTGATGCCCCCTGCTGGAAGATGACATCACAGAAGCGACTCCTGACAACTCCCCTTCAGTCATCGATCGTGGGTAACCAAAACGCCTGTGGGGGTGAGGTGAGACTGTAAATTCTGAACCAGCTGGTACAGTGTGACTACAGCTGCAGTTCTATGTAATAATCAGTCTTGCAGGGAAAATGTGCTCGTATGTCAGAAAACAATGACTGGAAATACCTTCAGATAAACTAGAGATTTAAATACCAAAATGAGAACTACTCTCAGCTGTTTAAAGGCAGGGTAGGTGATTTTTTCCAGAAACATTTTTGGTTATGCTGGCTCAAAGCCTCTTCCCATCCAGATAGCAATCCTCTTCTGTGGAAGGGGCAAGACTATAAAATGTTCATCCAATCATTGCATTCAGTCCGAAAGCAATGAAAGGATGTCATACTTGCCTGTCGGACTGTGTTGGAGAAGGTTATTTGCTATTGGCTATTGCTATCCTGTACTTTTAACATATTTTACCCCGTTTGCATTTATGAGGTTGTGTTAATTTTACCGTGTCTTACCATGTTAGAACAGGCGCTGGCAAAGGTCATGAATTTGGGGTTAAACTGCAAGCAGGTGACAGGACCAGTGTGCTTCCCATCAAGAACCGCAACCTTCATCCCACTCTCAGCATTCCACACATGGATCTTGCCATCCTCTGATCCTGGGAATTCACAATAAGAGGACACGGCATCACTCTCTGTAAACTCATCTCTAGACTTCTGGTTAAGCTCTGGGTTCGACTTACCAATCATAACAAACTGTGAGTCTGGAGTAAACGAGGCTTCTAAAATCACACCTTTGCTGTTGTTATACCCCTGCGGTGATGGAGAGAAACCCCATGAGATGCACATCTATGATGCAAATGCTGTGAAAGCGTGTTTAAAAATCAATATTTATGTACTCACCCCGAATGAGTGGAGCACAGCTCCTTTGAAGGCATCCAGCACTCTCAGTGCTCCTCCGTTTGTTGGGATCAGAATTAGCTTTCCATCGTTGCTAAACTTAAGCCCCGTCCACTCGCATGTCCGCTCGTACTGTAATTTAAATGTGGCAAATGGGCCCTAAGGGTGGAAATAAGACAACTTTGGTCCCTTTTGCCATATAAGGAACATTACATAGGACAGATATCACAACCGCTAGTATACGATGTCACTGTGTGTGGTACCTTATCAAAGGAGCGCAGATCATAAAGCTTGACCATCTCTGAATTTACGCCTGCAGCAAAAATCAGCCCCTCTGGATCAAATGAGCACACGGGCTTCCCTTGTAGATGCATGAGGCCCTGTGAACATCAGCCACAATTACATTACTCAATATTTTTCTACAGACAATAATTTTGCCTGTCTGAACTGAATGCGAAACTTCTGCACTGCGGTGACACGGTTATAAGATGGATTTTGGACCAATGAAGTTACACTATGGGCGGAGCTAAACAGCTGGACTAGAGAAACTAAGTGACTGTTACCTGACAGTTAGGCGAGCGAAGGTCCCACAGGCGAATAGTTTTATCCAGAGAGCCAGATATGAAAGTGTCATCGACAGGAGACATAGACAGAGCAACAACCCTGTAATAGTATCAAATATAACTCGAATGCCAATGAGGCAGTTTTTTTTTTTAAAACAAGGACAGTCACAAATCCTCACCTCTTATTGTGCCCAGGGAAGTAGCGAATGTATTTATTGTCATGCAGAGACAGGTATCGTATAGTATCTGTAATTACACATCGGCAGAGAACATCATTTCACAGTAAACAACATTTCAAAATAAGTTAATTATGAGTTATACTGGAATTTCGGGGTATAAGGTGTCAGGCGAAAGGGCTCAACCATGGGCAAGGCAGTCGTCTGTACAGTTAGCTCCTTAACAGGGCAGAAAAACAGACCCTAAAAACTGTACAAACAACTACCTCAGGCCAGAGCGGGCACAGGCAGACAGCCCAACACGAACATCAGGGGGCAGTTTGGAAAAACACTCAATAGTAACTTAATAATATAAAGCTTTCTTAACAAAAAACATTATTACTGATATAGAATAGCGTTATGTAACAAAGCAACTGATGCAAATTGCAAGAACATTTACACAAATATTATATATGTTAAAAAGAGGTAATTATATATAAATTACAAGGTTTAGACAAAATATGGAGGCATATGTTGCTTTTCTGTAGAAACGTCATCTGAATATGATTCTATTACTGTAACAGGACCAGCAGCACGTGTATTGATAAATCACATTCAATATTATACTGAGATTAGTCTTCGGTATGATCCTACCATCAATTTTGTTGGAGCTGTAAACGACTGTATTGGCGGCATGAGTGTATCTGATGAGATCCACACCATACTTCTTACTGTAGAGGGTCCGTTTGGGTCTGACACGGAGCACAGAAGAGGGAAAAGTTAACCAGGTTACTTACACAAACTTACCGAAACTAGACATATAAAGTCAGATCAATAATGTATAAATTACATACTGTCATCATTTTTATCCGCCACAATTATGCAACGTGCGATTTAGCATCAAATGACAGACGCATTGATGTTGCAGCCTTTTCACTATGATAATGAAGCAAGCAACAAACACGTTTGTACGGTATAAACTCAAACAGATCATTTCACTATTTGAACTCGTGTATTAGCACCGGATTTGACTCGGTCACAAGGCGGCTAGAATCTCGAAAGGAGGCGTGGGTGCTAGCGGGTGCTAGCGCATGTTCTCACATTCATGTTACACACGTGCATTTAAAACAATAACTCTCTGTATAAACAATCACTTTCACAACTCTCTCTTCATGTTGCGTTTTAGTTGGTCTAGACCTCGCACAGTAACTAAGATAAAGGCTCTATACTCACGTTAAGGCCAAACCTTCGTGGAACAACACAACCTAGCTATACGAATGTAACGTAAAATAATTGACATGTCACTTACTTTCCTTCCTGGCAGTCGTACAAGACAATGGAGTCGTCGTCGCTGCTCGATATTACCGTTTCGCCGTTTGAACTGAAGTCAAAGCAGTTTATTTTGTCCGAATTCTCCCGGAAAACCTTCGCAACCCTGAAACTCCGCAACACATTGTCTGTGAGTTTCATTGTGGCCTTTCTGCCTGGCCAGGCGCGGGCGATCGGCTGGTTAAAAACAACGAGTAAATTGGCTTCTGATTAATCAGTGGTGTAGGTTGCGAGTGTGTATGAATGTTTTAGAAATTAATTTTTTTTCAGATGTGCATTTGTGTTATGTTAAAAAAGCCCGCCGACAAAATTGGGTCAATGAACTGGGATACGGAAGACGAGGTGAAGGAAGAGGTAGTGAGATGACTCACAAAATGGCGACGATAGCCGCGGAAGTTTTAGAATAAAAGTCCTGTGTCGAATTTAGCTGAACGTTGGAGAATTAATATTTCTGTCGTTAGTAAATCGTCTATTTTTACCCTTTAATTTTAACGATCCATTCAGTAGGAAATAAATCACCGCAGAATTAACAAGACCACTGTTCGTTATTTAGTGTTGTTGTGACAGCTGTTACGAAGACCTAGAATGTCACGTCAGCTCTCTAGCTGTTGTGCTGTTTTTGTATCAGTTTCTAGGCCGAGTGTCATTCATTCCATCATAATCGAGTCTCACATTTGTAACCATGTAAATTTAAGATTTACTTTGCTAATTTATTCTCTTGTACTGACATGTTCCCTAACAGACCTTCTCAAATAAATGTAGGGCTGAACAGACACAATTATGGATATTATCTAACAAGATTAGTTTTCTCACCCATTTAATAAATTTTGCACATAGACATCAAGCTAGCCAACTCCAAATATGGCCACTAACCAAAACTCAGCAGCCAATGGTATAAAAGTCAGCACTGACACCATAACATCAAAAAGAGAACATTGGGAATATAAAGCTTACTGAGCTGACAAAAGCATTTTCTTTTTTCTTTATCTTCCTAACCAAACCTGTTTATAATGGAAAACAGTGATTTACAGGTGAGTCGAGTATTGTCAATGTTTATGGCCTCAAATATTTTTGCTAAGACATTAATTTAAATGGTATTCAAGAGTATGGCAGTTATGTACATGAATAATATAATAATGATAACTTGCTTTCAGTGGAGTACTAACCCTAAACATCTGTTTTTCAAAGATGAGAATGTGCACAGTGGGAGACAATTACCTATTTACAGTGAATGTGAGTGAATTTGCACCAGAAGAGGTGATTGTAACCTCCACTAATAACTTCATACAAGTCTATGCAGAAAAGGTGAGTCAGCTCTAACAGCAACAGAAGGTTTTGTCTCAGTCTAACGTTCTTCTTAATAATGAAGCGCATTAGGGTCTTTTTATTAGAAGGGTCAAAAGCTCTAGGCATGTAGTTACACAACATATAGCATTCTGTTAAACAATTATATTGTTGATAATTTTACTTCCTGTATTAATTCTTTACATTGCCATTTTTCCCCTCTAATGACTCAGTTGGCTTCGGATGGAACAATTGAGAACAACATCTGTCAAAAGTGCCAATTCCCAGCTGACGTGGATCCAATGTCAGTCACATCTTCTCTGGAGAAAACCGGCATGCTGAGTATTAAAGCTCACAAAACAAATGCCTGATAATTACTGATTCGGTGAAGACAATGTAGGTTTTGAAACGTAGGTTTGGGAAAGTACATTTTGCCTTTAAATTGTTTTAAGAGCAAATAGCTTGATTATTAAACTAGCAAAATTGTTACAAGTTTATTTTTTTTGTTTTGCATTTATTAATTTTTTACATTATGTATTAATTACGAGTCAGTTTATGAATATATAGTTGCAAATGTCCTGAAACTGGTAAAATAAATATTCATGACCTTTCTGTTCACAAAATTTCATAGCTCGCAGACACTTATTACAACAGTTATTGCTGGACTGAGATGATAAACAAACTGTAGGTATTTACACACCAAAAAATACGTAAAAAACACAATTCAGGTATTTTAATAGCCGTGTACACTATTAATTAAGGCTTGGAAATGTCCATCTCCTGAAGGAAACTTTTTTTAATTTAAATTGTGGTCTAAAACACAACATGGATGTTGCCATTATAGACTTTGTCATATTGAACTACAAGTACAAATACTGTGCAAAAACTAAACAATGATCTCTGCTCCTGTTTGGCTGAGGCCAGCCTGTGGGGGAATGGATGAAGCAGCTATACAGTCCTGATACCACAGGTTTTCCGCGAGGGCATTTAGAAGGGGTGCGACCTCACCGAGCCCCGCGCTCACATCACCTCCCACACGAAACACCGGAAGACCCCACACCTCTTGAAACTGTTTTATGTCGCTCTCCGTCACATCTGTGTGCATAAATAAATCAAACCTGCACCGTTAAGGTCTATAATGAGTATTAATATAATATAAAGGTCTGTAAATTATTGTTGTTATATATTTCTGCTAGTATAAGTGTATGTAGTCCCAACAGCAATGAACCACATTAACTTCAGTGATTACAAACTGGAACCAAATCCATATAATCTGATTTATGAATGCGTCCCAGTGTAAATGGTCAAATCAGATTCATTTCCTCTTTGTCAACAGGGACACATACAAAATAAGTGAACTAAAGCAATGTGTTCCATTAGCAGAGATTGTACAACCAAATGCCGTCAGTTATAACAAATCTAAAAGGATACTTGGTGCCAACAACCAGTTTAACCACTCGATCTGAAGAATCTGTGATCCGAGATATCTGATTGGAAAGATCTTCAAAGGAGCCACGGTCAATAAAGGAGAAGAGGAACAGGATGGCATCCACCTGTTCTTTACAGGACTGCAGGGAGAAGAAAAACATGTCGTTTGAGAGAAGCAGCTATTGATTAAAAAGTGATATATGTAAAAGTCGCTCACCGGTAACATGTGATCAAATCTTCGCATGGCACTTTCTCCGCAGTCCCAAAACTCAAAGCGGAAAAACAACACACGACCACTCTCCTTTAGCTTTACGGGCCAGAACGCCACTGTTGTCTCTATGCCTGTGGAGACAACAGTTCATTATAAAACACACACCTGTGACCTCATTACCTTATCACCCCAAAAAAAAAAATCAAAATTCTGGGTCATTTACCCACGCACACGTCATTACCAACCTATATGACTTCTGTTGCGGAACACAAAAGAAGATATTTTGAGAAAGAGAATTTGAGGGGTTTTGTGTCCATGAAATGGACGTCGATGGGTTCCGCCGCTGCTTGGTTACCAACGTAGCAACGTATTTTCTTTTGTGTTGCTCTGAAGCAAAAATGTCGTACAGGTTTGGAATGACATGAGAGTAAATGGTGAACTATCTATTTAATGATCGCTAGCGTTCCTTTATTTGCAGTGGATGTAATTGGGGTCTTCACCTGTGGTCTCATAGTGCATTTTGGGGAGATCAAGGCCAGCCAGACGGGCAGCGAGAGCGCTCTTCCCGACGCCAGTTTTACCCGAGATAAACACCTTGTAGCGAACCGTGTCCACATTCATATGAGGAGGCATCATCGGCGCCTCCAAGAGACCTTTGCAACAGATGAAAACCACTAAGTTCATAGTGCACTTTAAATTTAGTACAATTACTTAGGTAATACGTCTGACAATTAAAAATACACAATATATTAAAGAGATGCACGAACAGCTGTATCCATGGTGATCAACCATACCAAACTTTCGTCGCCTCTTTTTATGCAGTATTCTGGTGAAAAACTCTTTGCTGTCTGCGCAGCGGTGCCAGTCGGACACAATTATAGATCCAGGCAGGACAGACATTTGTTTAAGACGAATTAAAAAGAGTATTATAATTTATATTATACAACAAGTAACTTGATGCGGACGAATGTGAACCTGCGTAATCATCGAGCGGACACACGTCAAAATAAAAGTCTTTTATTTTGACTTGTCTTCTGGTGGGTGGAAAATTAAATCTAAATCAAATTAAGAAATATATTTTATAAATGATTACAAAATAAAAGCTTAAAAAATAAACATTTTAAATAACATAGCAAACGCTATATTGGATGTCAGAACCAAGGTCATTTCTGCACATAAAATTTCAAAACCTGGTGGCATCTGCTAACAAATTATGTTACCCTTTCTAGCATTTTTTTAATTATTTGTACTTCTTTTAACCAGCAAGGTCATCTTCAGTGGACATAGAAAGTTAATTACCCTCACATTTACACATGTGCCCTAGCAGATCAACCAAAGGGTGGGGCTCATCCGTTTCTATAGACAGGTTTCTGTAGGATTGATGACCGGAAAGTACCGACATATTATTGTCCTAATTTTGAACACCATGCATATTGTTAAAATTTAAACTGACATTTCCAGCTATTTCTATGCAATTTCTATGCAAGTGCCCAAATACCTTTTGGGATCACTGTATAATACATAAAAATACTCAGCTGAAAACAAACAAACAACAAAATGTGCTGGTATATCAGTACATCATGATATCTTTATTGAGAGGCCACAGCTCTTGCATATTACAACTGTTGGCTTTGATAAGGCAAACGCAAGAATGAATCCACCAGCTAATTGACACAGAAAAACAAACTGCTTTTGGAAAGGTGGATCCCACAGGCATGCAACGATGGCTCAGAATGCAATGTACAGCATCGTATATACAAAACAATAGTGAGACCCCAAAAAATGGCACATAGCAATCTCAACAGATCTAAAAACGTAAGCAGAATGACTTTAACTGGACATACAAACTTAAGAGAGAGAGAGATCCTCTGCAAAAGCTGAACGGAACAAAAAGATCATTTTGTTGTGATTTCTGACATCTACTTTAATAACATATCGACAAGATATCAAAATGGAGGTATGAGGATATTGCATTTCTAGAATACCAATTCATGATCATTTTGAGATGCCTGTGAGACGATGCCTGGTTGGTTATTTGCAACACAGGGTCAAAGAGCCTCGACACAAATAAGAAGGAAACGTACGATGAAAGAGTGCAGACACAGAAGACATTTACACTTAACAGTTCAGAACTTAAATACAGAGGTTCGTTTTTAGTTTTGAAGCAGTGAGCATCCACTTTAAAAACAGACAAGACAAGAAGATAAGGGTTCATACACTCATCTTAACAACAATGTACCATTAATGTATGTAAGAGTACGTCAAAGAAGCGCCATATATGCTATCGCATTGGACAGGGACACATCTAATAATCTCACTCGACATTATCAAACAAATGGTACTCCATATTGCTTAGGAACACATAGAAACAAATTCCTCGAATGAATGAGTTCAAAAATTGGTGCTAGACTGTTGTTCTTTATTACATTATGACACAGCTAAAATTGCCAATCGTGGTCTTCGCAATTTTCTTTTTACTCGTACAATTCTTTGATTTTTATTGTTTTACAGCTTGTTTGTGGGCAATTCCAGCTGATGGGGAAAATCCTAGAGTGGCTAACTGGGTGATGAAAGTTGTTACATGCATCTTACGTTAACAGGCTAAGTTTAAAGTGTTGGGGTGGGGTAGGGATGGATCAGGACGGGTCAGGGCGGTGGCTGGGTGGCACCGGATGGCTCGATGCTCTAATCATCTTCCTCATCCTCTTCATCGCTGTCCTTCATCGAGATGCCCTGCATGCCTCCCTCTCGGACGGAGGCGGTGGCTTCCTCCAGAGTGAGCCGGTTTCGTACCGTATCGTACGCCTTGCTGTTCAGCGTGGAGTCAAGAACGCCTTGCAGCCTAAAATCACGGTATTTCTTCTACAAGAATGAGAGACATCGACAAGTGTTACGCTCTCTTATACACATTTCAAATCTGACACATGCAGAACCTTAGAACAGACGTCCTCAAATTAGGCATTGTGCCCCAGGGGCTAAGATTTATAAACCGACAAATTTTTGTTAACTGTAATGATTCATAGCAATGAATTAATCAAAGAACAAAAGGCTCACCACTTATATAATTATAATGACGACTGAAGTGTGGAAAATACATTGCATTGCAAACACAAAATACTTGTATTTTTACGTTGCCAAAGAAGAGTTTCTGATAAAGTGTTGTGTGCAAATGCCATTTATTTGCCCTTGAATATACGGCCAAAATCACAATATCAAAATATACAGTAAGTAACAAGATGTAAAGAACAGATTTAGAAGAACAATTTGTTCTTTAAGTGGTTTTACCACGACTAGCACCACTTACATTTATGGCTGACAAGATTTGTCTTTAATAGACTTACTGTGCCATTAGATATATGATTTTATCTTCTGTGTGTCCTTTGAAATCGAATCCTTGACCTTGGTGTTGTTTGGGCAATTCTCTACCACCTGAGCTACAACACTGGAACCCAAAAATGCTTCTGAGTTAGAAAGAAATACCTTTACAATCCTGATGAGGATTTTGAGCTGATAGACATGAAGCTGTTGGTCCATGCGGTCGGTCAGCCAGGTCGCCAGCAGGTTCATGGTGGCTGTGTACCATTGCTGAAAAGCACAAAAACACAGCCTTCTCCAGCAAAACACAGACAGACAAACAAATGCATGCAAGAGACCAGCATGTGTAGACATACATATAGACAAAACTGTGGACATACAGGCAGATATGAGAAAACACAAAATGTGGGGACACGAACCCACACTCGCCACTCACGCACCCACATGCACCCTCGTGCGCACAACTGATATCAACATGTACACAATCACACCCTTTCTTAGAACCAAGGTTAGTCATACAACATGAAATTAATCTCAAGAGCCAACAATAAAACCATCTGAAAAATGACTCAGATAACTCAAACGCTTCAGGAAGTCGCATAATTAACAACAAAACAAACACTTTATCTGCCCTAGATTTACCATTTAATCTGCAACTGAAGGTTCAAAAAACTTCAGTAAAAATCTTAAATAATAATAACAATAATCTGCATAGCCTGAAGAAAAGCTATTCAAATCAAAAGTCTTTAGCTTTTAAAAACTGAGGAAAATTAGACAGAAGCAGTTTTATCACTTTTACAATTAACAACATTGAAAGTTATAAACCAACTACAATCTGATTTAAAAACCTAATACCTTATCGTCCCCAAAAAGCAGAAACAAAAATTGGTGCAATCAGAATTCTAGGACTCAAACTATTAAAGTAAAGTGAAAATATGGTGCTTGCAGGCAAAGGTGTGTTGTACTGTTATCTTAAACCGTTTCTACATTATGTAATCTGGTTTTGCTCGATTTAATCGGAGCACAGTGCATATTCAGAATTCTCCTAATGCACGGATGCATGAAATTGTACTTGTAGTTCAAAGAGAACAGCACATGTGTCGTGCAATGGATGAAGTGTACACTATCACCTAGAAGGGAAAGTGTTGCATCCTATGAAGTGAAGAGAAAGATCTGTGAGTTTTTGAAGTGGGCTATTTTCCGTTCAGGCTTAAAGTCACTGGACATCGCCTATATAGTTTAATCGAAGCCGCAGTGGCCTGCCAATCTATGTTTAATCATAGATTACTGTAAAGTAAGTATTCCTGGATTTATTCATTTTCTGATTACCTTGCTTAGGACTAAATCTGATCCGTAATAGTCTGAATTAAAGTATTATAAGAATCAGATCTCTTTGGTTGTATTTAGGTTATCTGATGGTTTGATCGGTGATTTGTATTTTTGCCTGTCCACTTCAAAGAGTTGACCGGTTGGAGCGTGCAGTGCATGCACAGAGAGCACGTGAGTGTCCAGGGCAAACAGCTGTGTGTGCATGTGTGCATGAGGTGGAGTTTATAGGAGGTGGGTCATGCTAGAAGATGTACACAGGAAGATTATTTGATTAGAACTCATGCCACTCGACAGAACGTGATCAAACAGCAGGACATTTAGAGATAAGTTCCATTTTGTCCTAGAAGGAATGCGGAATGGGTTGGGATGTTATCCTGGGGTTAGAAAACTGTGAGTACAAAGTGTTTACGGATAAGGAAGATGTGATGAAAATAATAACAGACATACATAAATGTAGTCGCATGCGAACAAACCTTCAACACAAGCGTTTATACAAAAAATTGCCTTCAATCTGCAGTACACCGTTCACATTGCATGCACAGTCCCAGCTAACATGTCTAGGTTGAAAGAATGTGTGTAAGTAACAAAAACTATTATCTTGAATGTTCTAGGAAAGGCCAAAACATCGTTGTATTAACATTGTATTAATACTATTGTTTGGTTATGATAACGTTATTCAAAATTTTATTTTGTACCATTTTTAAAATGTTCCACCAACTTAAGGATAACATTGTTGATGTTATTTTGATTTAAAACGTGTTGTTTTGTTATGTAATGTTAATGTAATATTATTGCAGGAATGTTTTTGATAACTTTGAGGGGACTTTTAGAGAACATAAGCCAATGTTCTGAGTATGTTGCCAGTTAGCTGGAAGTGCATTGAAATGCAGAGAGAGATATTCAGCTTAGAATATGAGCGAAATATATGTCGTTTAGTACTTGTTACTACAATGTTAGCGTGTTCTGGGTTTTTAGCAAGTTGCTATGTGGTTGCCAGGGTGTTTTGTGTGGTTGCTATACAGTTGTTGTAGCATTCATTTTTTACAATACAAAAGTCCTAGGCTTAATTAGGACAGTTAGCATACAAAAGTGCAAAATTTGGGTATCATTCATGCTTTTAGCACAAATTATTCAGTCACGTCAAAGGTTTATCCTTTTTGTCTTGGAAACAAGTTGCTTTGAATGTAACTTACATAGAATGTAAGTTCAACTGGTAAATTAGCATGTGATTAATCATGATTAATCAATGGTAACTGTTTTTGACGTACAGCCTTTAGCTGAATATGTCCTTTGATAACTGACCTCATAAGATCACACTGAACCATCAAGCTTCCACAGTTTCAGTCTGTTTGACTGACTGTCCAAGCAAGAATTCAATTAAAGCTAACTGGCGTTTTCCGAAGGCATTTTAGTGACTCATTCAGAAACCATCCGTGCTGCTATCTGTTTTCTTTAATTTGCCATTAAAACTTCCACCATCAACATTTACTGTATGGCAGACACCATTATAGATTTTCCTGTTTTAATAATGGCTTTGATTTCATGCCTCTGAGCACCATCTTCAACTGCTGCGTCTATCACTGATAGTGATTAGTTTGGACAGAATTCTTGCGAAGACAGCGTTATAACAGCGGCAGATCCAGACGGAAACTATAGACTTACAATAGGCAAAACTATATTCAATTCAGTGTGAGTCTCTGAGGTTGAGGGTTAGATGCATTATTGCAATTAGAAAATGAAAACGAAAGAACAAAAATCAATAAAAAAAACAAGCACAGAATGTAAATAACATACACAAAGGCTTTTTTAACAGGCATGTGTAAGATGTGTGTGTGTATCACAAATGTTCAAAACACAAGCAAGAAAAATTGCAAAAGGGTACATAATATCTCCTATGACGCAAACAGACACTCTCACTCACATACACACTTTTAATCACAACACACTGATACACACAGCTCATTACAGTATGGTATGACACACAGCCAAATACTCACACACGTGTATACACGCATAATAAAAATAAAAACAAAAGAAGATAAGTAAATGAAATTAAACTCTGACAACCCTCACACACACGTGTCCAAAACACAACCACTGGTCCACACATCTGTTACATTTCTTTATAAAATATACACACATGTATGCCATTGTGTAACAAAGACACATGTTCACAAAATCACACGGGATTATTTGTCTAAATTGAACAGTGCTCTCTTATTGCTTTAAGGTTTAATTTGTAGACCTCTTTGGCTTTATTTAATATCTCGTTGATCCAGTCACATCGATTTTTTTGGACCCCGTTTACACCTGTATTTCGCACCTGCGATCAGATCCCCCGAAAAGGATCTTAATGCAAGTAGTAAACAGGGTCTTTGTGTCATGGATCTACTTCAAAAAACAAAAATGTGTTTAAAGGTAGGGTAGGTCATTTCGGAGAGGCTAGCAATAGCAAGCTAGCTTGAAAAAAAGGATAAGATCCCGCTCTCCCTTCAGAGCGCTCTCCAAAGCCACGCCTCCACCAATAATGTGCGGAGGTATACAAATACATAGTTTGATAAGCAAGTAGCACATCCTATCATTGCATTCGGACCGAATGCAGTGATTGGATGAACCTTTTATGGTCTTCCACTGAAGATATATAATTATATAAATATATTTAGACCACTTGAAGAGATGTAATGTAAGAGGATGCGAAGAGACTTTCAACCAGCATAACAAACAATGTTTCTGAAAAAGATCGCCCACCCTGCCTTTAATGTCACATTTTTAGGTATAAAATTCCCTCTTCTGAGAGCACTGTTTTATAAATAATCCACTGGGTGGTAGTGGTGACACTTTGCCTCTTAAACAACAAACCGCTGAAAAGTCCAACGCACGTGAGCTTACACAACACCAGAGCACAAAAGTGCAATGCATCGTGGCTAATGCAACATCAGAGCACAGAGAGCTGGAACAGGAAGTCACAGCAATGAGACATTAGGGAGCTTCAAGTCATGATTGGCCTTATGTATCTGGGTATAAAATCTCAAGGCTCGGCACTCAAAATGTGACTTATCCCTCGTATGCCCCATTGTTTTGCCACATTTTGGATGGGCCCTCCATTCATGTGCACGGAGGTAACGGCATTTTACTTACATCAAATAACCTTTCTATATACACCTCCTCATTGACCTTATCTCTCAGAATGTCCTGAGAGTGACGGACAAAGGTCACATAGCCATCGGCAACGTCCATCCCCGGTTTCTGTAACAGTGTGATTGGAGAGAGAGAGA
>JAZGTJ010014714.1:0-11375 GCA_036877575.1 Botia almorhae
TGGATGACATTCATTAATGCACAAAATAAAACTTCAACAATACCACAGGGCTCCTTAACTGCAACAGCAAAATGCTAAAGGAAACATTACTATGCTCTTATATGGACAGTATATTTTTAATGACAGAATCTGACCTCCGTGTCGATGACATCAGTGATGTATCGAGGGGTGAGGAGCGGCATGCGCACATACTCCAGCAGATCGGGCAGGTACGGCTCTCTCTCCTTTCTGTTGTGTTTCACCCAATTCAACACTGCTTCGAATACAGGCTCCTCTGAGTCAACCTACACACACACACACACACACACACACACACACACACACACGAGCTTCTCTCAGACACAAACTACTAGTGCACGGATCCCTGCAGCATGACATTTTAACACAGTATTTGCTGCTTTTAATTTTTTATGGATCGAATCTTTAACATGTGACTATAAACTCCAATGGCTGTAATTACACCTTCAGCATAAATGGACTGTGGTGAGAGACAGGAATTTAACAACACAAAAAGCAGGTGTTTTTGTCTAAAGGAGTCTGTGTGCATAAAAAATATATATAGGTTACATGCCTACACTTGAATTTGTGCTTGTTGTTTTTACAGTTTATGGCTGTAAAAAAAGAAAACAACACACAAAAAAGACAATTTGAAACTTCTCAGAAATAACTTAGACCAATTGCCTAGTTTTAATATTTAATATTATAAAACAAAACAATATGTACTGCTGTCATAAGATAAAAAGTCCAGTCAGGAGAGATGTAATGTATATTCTATTTAAATCTTTGTTTCAGTTAGGTTTAAAAGATTTGGACAGCTGAGTGCAGGTTATGTCTGTATAGGAAAGCTCAGGAGATCAGACAATCTCACCTGGATCTCGTCACATTTGATGAGTTTCTCCACCTCGCTCTGACTAAGCAGCATGAACTCCTCCTGCTGCACCACCTCAGCGAAGTGTTTCTGTGAGAAGAGCTCGGCCGCCTGCATCAGGTCCAGACAGTTATGCGTCTCTGCAAAGTCTCTGATTCCCAAACAATTTGATGGATCCAACTGACTGTTGAGAAAATCACAGCACGCTCTCTTTACACCTGTGCAGAAAACACACATACAAAAACATCCACACAAAAATCATCAGATAGGTTGTACAATAAATAACTTGAATACAACAGAAAAGCCACAACATGTAAATGAACAAACTGAATAAGTGCATTAACACGATATGATTTCTTTTACAGATTAAACTGTAAGAAACTGTCTGTTTTTGGTTATACTATATAGCAGCAAATGTTCTAGTTTTTCCTGTAAAGCATCCCTACAGCACAATGATACCACCATTCTTGACAAAAGAGATGGTGTTACCTAGGTGTCGCGCTCCATTTTATTTGTGCCGAACATAAGCGCTTCGGTTTTTATAGGCCAAACAGCTCAACTTACAAAAGCTTTCAGGTTTTGTCCCAGGGCCTCTGGCAAAAACTAGCTGTGACTTAACATTGGCCTATCTCACAAGCTTTAAGGGGTTAGAGTTAACGTCTGGACAGCTCCTATTTCAGTTCTACCATCAGCCCTGTCAGTATTTTAGCTTCTGTAGCCAAATCTGACTGAATAAATCTCATTCAATTGAGGCCAAAGGGCATGGTTACATTTGTTTTTGCACTGGGCCTCAACCACAGAGTAAGATCTGCTTATTTGTTAACTAATGCTAATTTCTAACTAATGCTAACATCAATTAGCATTTCTAAAATGCTAATTGCTAATTTCACACAATGAATATTATATGTATATGTAGAAATTAGCATAAGACTAATAAATGCTGTAAAATACTGATGTTTGTCATTTTATTGGATTAACTCTTTGCACATTGAACCTCATTTTAAAGTGTTTCTGAAAATTCAGTTGGCAGGGTACACTCATCTTTATGCTTTATCTTCCGCAGCTGGGCTCTAATAGCAGGACTGTGCCAATAATTGCCCCTCGTTTCATGCAGGTTTGTGCTTGTGTTTACATTTAAGAGTTTCAGTGAGGCAGAGCCTTCATCCTGCTCTTATCATTCTTTTTGTTGTTCATTCCCTCAAAACAATAACACAGCAGGTTTTCATTCACCACCACCAACACCACTGACAAATAAGCGAAGAGCTTTTGCGTCACGTGTCTGAAAACAGCATTTCAGTTAGATGCGAAGCTTTTGGTCTGAGTACAAGGAATATATACAAGCCATAATGGCAACAAGCAAACAGAGAAACAAGTAACAAGACAAATTGAGAATGTGTAAAGACTATCCCTACCTAATGCTATATTTGTTACTAAAGCTGTACTATTATTATTTATTACCAGCAGACTATTATTAAACCACACATAATCCTGTGATGCAGTTAATGGTGAATTGTGTTTCTCTACCTTTGAGTTGCAGCAGACAGGCAGCGGGCAGCAGCTCCTGCACGTTTTCTACAGTAACCAGCACCGTCTCGGTGTAAACAAAATCCAGCAGGATCTCCATGGTGGACGCAGTCAGGCCCTGAATGTCCACAAAGGACTTCCCTTTCTCAGCAAGCTAAACAGGACGTAACATTAAATTTATTTAATAACATCTTATTTTCTCACTACTGAAGGAATAGAATGTCTACAAATACGCCTAAACATGAAACTGATCCTGCTGCATTTGTGTAGGAGCCACGTAAAACACACTGAAGTGTGGGAGCCAGATGATGCTCTGTGTATTAGTGTGTACGTGAAGCAGAGGTCTGTTTGTTCATTCTAGCAAAATTGGTGCTGTCCCAGTACCTACGCTAGCAGTCTTGGCTACCTGAATGTGCGTTTATGTGACAGAAAGCAAGTGCACAAGGAAAGTTAGCACTCAATACACTTGATCTAGCAGCAAACAGCAAAAGACCATAAATGTGTGGTGAATATCGGGCCTGGCCCACTGATGTAGCCCTTTACTCAGCTTCTCCAAACCTAGGAACAAGAGAGATCACCAGTGCCTCCTACAGTAAAGGAGCAGAACTGCTACAAAGTTCTACAAAGTTGATACAGTCAGTTTTCTGGTATAAAATGACTTCATCCGCATTCAGATTGCATAACTCGAACCACTCAGAGCATCTGTGCCATCCGCCAAACCAAACTCCAACAGATTATGTTTTTTGTAAAATGAGAATGTGTTAGTCAGATAGCTCTCACTTCATTATCAGGGTTTTTTCCCTGACATTCATTATAACTGCTATTATCGGCTATTATCACATATGCCCTGACTGAGGATGGTTTGCTCGCACGCATGACTTGTGAACAGACTGCCGTATTAAAATGGCCTGGTAAAACCATGTGATCAGTGTTCATATAAAGACTGTCAGTTACCTCACTCGTGAACATGGCACAGAAATAATCACTGCAGGCAGCCAGCACAATGCGGTGGGCCGGAAATTCTGTGCCCTCCACCCTCAGAGTGATGTCACACAGCGTGTTGCTCTTTCTTAGGGCATTCATGGCGTTTAAGATGGATTTAGCATGCGAATTGGTCATGATGTCCTTAGGCGCCATGACGACAGGGGATGGGGCAGAGTGACAAAGCCTCAGGCACTGCAGGATGATGGTTTCTACAAGACACAACCAACCGGTTGCCACTTTAAGACAGCACAGATTATGTCAAATAAACTGTTATTGACAACAAACTAAAAGCTACCATCCAGAATTCTCATATATAAGCACATGAACGTACCTTGTGTACCCAGATTTTTACCATTTGGAATTTACTAAAAACGGACTGCTGGGAAATTAAAATCTATATCTGTTGTGTACGGACATTATTGGAAGTCTGCATAACCATGATTGAACCATCTCTGTATTCTCTGATGTGTAAACGCTAAACATGCGAAACGTTAAAAGCATAAATTAGTTCACCTGAAAAATTAATGTTCTTTCATTTAATCACAATTGTGTAGTTCCAGACTCACGTGGCCTTTCCTTTGGAACGGAGCGTTCGGAACTGACAGCTTCAGTCATCATTCACTTTCATTGTGTAGATAAAAGAGTGGTAACGCTTTTCAATAAAGTTCCATTTGTTAACATTGGTTAACTACATTAGTTTGCATGAACTGTAAAAACGTACTGCTTCTTGTTAATTCATGTTAGTTAATGCATTAACTAGTGTTAACGAATAGGACTTAACTAGTAAACTAGTACCGAAAGGGCAAATTAATCAGTTTCCTCTATTTTGTTCAATAGTAGCCGCAGCGACTATAAAAAAGCCTTATAAAATTAAAACTATAAAATAAAGCCTTTCAACTACTCGTTATAATGCAATATAACTGAAGATGAAACAAAGGTTAAATGGTCTTGCTGACCAACGCTTGACACTAGTGATATGATACAGTACCCGTATCAGTATCACTCAGTGCGTTCTGACAACCAATAACCAGGAATCACTTCAAGACCCTTATATTTGTTTTTCTTTAGATGACTTCATCAGAACGTGCTCGTGTAAATCAGATTAAAGTTTAACTAATATTGTGAATGTGATTTAGCGGCTACATGCTAAAGCTAACTAAATCGGACGCTAACACACACGTAAACATTTAAATCTGAGCTCACATCGTCCAGCTGCTCCAAACAGGAAAGAAACGGACCAGAACAAGATGACAGAGCTCACGGCGGTCTATCTGTCCATCTGCTGACAGCCCTTACAGCGAGTGCCTCGCAGGTGTGACTGAGTTCATTTTACTCCAGCAGCGAAGCGAACACAGCTGAGCGCTCACGTGCACGCGCATCCAAAGCAAAACACAGGGGCGTCATCAACGTACGCGCGCACTACACAGCGTGTTTTAAATAGTGGTTTGAAATGGATTTTGACCTAGATGTTGACCTGTATAAAAATTGTAAAACTGTCGGCTTTTATTTATTATAATATGTCATTTGGAATATTTTAAAACAATTCGTTTGTTACAGATAGACCACCTCTGCAAAACCAATTGTCACATTAAATATCGGGGACCAAGTTTTGTTTAACTCTGATTTATTATTCCAATATTGTTCTTTATAAAAAGGCCTTAACAATCCAAAATCATACTCGCATGAAAGACGAAGACAAAACCACAAATCAACAACACAGGATCACAGATCCACCATCAACAAAAGATGACAAATAACCTCAGAAACCAGTGATGCATATTTATTCTGCACTTTGTAATAAATGTCTTTTACTTTTAAGTTTGGTGACTTCCCAAAAATCAAGTGAAGATCATGCAAAGCAATGTGTGAAAACTGACGCCTTAGCATGTCTGTGTTTTCTCTAAAATCAGCAATTTGATCCACAATCAAAGTAGAAAAACATCAACCAGCCAATAAAATCTTATACATGTCTTATATGTAAAACCACCCTGTATATTACATAAACCAGAACAGTCAGAAAAACGTGTTGTAGGAGGTAGTGTCTCTCAACACTCACAATGTTGTATGGCATTTGATCTTTTTAGTGATTTACAATAAATCATGTGCTGTTTTGGAATAGTACAGAACAATCTAAACAAGTCTCATTTATCAAGAATTGTAGATATCCTAACAAATAAACATTTCCTATTTAAATATACAATAAAATCCTTCACAGTTAATCTTTAAATCAGTATTGTGTTGGATCCAGGTTTATAGTGAAGTGAGCAATCACTGGCCACAGTTCACAATGTTTGTGATAAATGAGGTTAATATTGATTTTTTATAGCAAAGTGTCATCCGTGCAGCCTCCTTCCAACCCATACCGGAACTCCTGCAGGTTTGAGATTCCATAAAAATGGACAAAAGCAGCACCGACAACCAAAACATGGAATATCTGATGGGACTGGAACTGAGAATGAGAAACAAAGAGAAACCACGAGTGTAGTTCCATTAATCTTGTGCTATCAGGCAACAAAGTTCCTATCCGATTAATCACGTAATCAAGAGTCTTACCCAGATATCACATTTTCCAGGGAAATAGCGTTCAGGTATCCGTGCTGCATAAAGAGCTGCTCCGCTGATGTACATGGCACCCATCAGATAGAACCAGCCCATCTGACCTACTGTTGTTGCTTTGACAAAACCCTCAGCGATGGCAAAGTGCATTGCAGGAACAAGCCCACTCAGTCCAAGGCCCAAAAACACACCTGAAAATATTTAACATGAAATTTATATTAAATAATTAATATGAAATATTATATATACATATCAACATTATGTTGGTTAGCGTGGCCCTAATAGCCCTGTTGAAAGATGCCACAACTGCACAAACTGCAACAAAAAAATCTAATGTTTTGTGTTTATGCTTCAGTAATTATTTCACCAATATCTGATTTCTTTTCGAAGGGCTCTTAAAAGTTTAATCTTAAAACAAACTAGGTATAAATACCTCCTTGTCTGTAATCGGTTCTATACAATAATAATGCAGGTGTCAGATATTTGCAGGTGATGGTGTGCGTTACCTGCACGTGTGGATCGGTGGCGAGGGGTGGCAAAGCGGTCCCACTGGGCCACAATGATCGCAGCGACACCCAATACACACACAACAGACAGATAGATGAGCCGTGGCTGAGGAGAGCAGTAAAATGAGTAGTACAACCAAGGAACGAACGAACCCATTATCAACAAAGCAATACCAGAGTAATCCAACCTAGGAAGATACACAAACAAAATGACATTTAATCGATTCCTAAAGCTTGTAAATAGGAATGTAGCTACACATACAGTAAATCATCTTTAGGAAACTTGTTGCTTACTTAGAGAATGTTCTGGAGACTTTTTCAGAGTGGCAGTAAACAGTGTGAAAAAGCCATGAGAAGCACAGGCAGAGCACTGCACCCAGGAAAAACATCCCTAACACCACCTTCTCCTGCACGGGAGCCAGGAATGACACATTTGGCCGGAACATCGTCAGTGTTCCCAAACACAGGAAGAAAATCAGGCCTGCAGAGAAACATTAATTTATGCAAGATCTAAACATTATTGTATTTTGTACTTTTTTTAAGACTGTCATGTTCTACATTTGACATTTAAAATGTTTACACACAACAGCTTCACCACAATCCCTAGTGAGTAGTCTATGGAGGGAGCACTTTAAGTCGTAATAGGTACGCTCCCAGCACAATGGCTAGTTATCAATTAGATAGATATTAACTAGTTATTACATAGTTAGCGCTATTCTCTGTTAGAATCAAATGTAAGTTGAGTCTCCCATGCCGAGCGTTAGTTGTGGGCAGCACAGAGCTGCTCTCTATGTAAAGTGTTCCAAATCACCCACTTATGAGGTCTCTGTTAGTATACTGCCTTAGAAGGCAACTGCCTATATACAGTAGGAAGCTTACCAAGTTTTGGCACAGGCCTGAGAAACAGACCCAGTCTTAAGTACAAACCTAACAGGTGAGTCCAGATGTTTCCAGTCTCTGTGTGAATTCTGAAGATGCTTCCGAAACAAGCACGGAAGGATGGCATGGGTGGGCGATGTCCATGCAGCAGATAATCATTGTCCTTAAGCCAATCGGGAAGCAGATGGAATGGGATAACTCTCCAACGTCCCTCCCATACCTGGGAACAGGGAGCAAAGAGTGAATATTTATGAACAATGGCCTTCATTAAAAAATGACAATGATCAATGGCCATATGGGGTCTTAGTAAACAGTTATAAGTTTAAGACGTTAAAGTCACCTTGTGTACAAACTCCTCCATCTTCTCCATGGCGTGGTGTGCCTGCATGGGCAGCGTAACCAGCAGCAAATTTTCCTCTTCATCCTCATCAGGACAAGCTGATGCACCCTGTGAAATCACATCATGCTTTGAGTCGGCAGGCTTCTGAGATCCCTGCAGTATGTCATGAACATTAATGAACCCTGACTCATATCTTCTGGCCTTTCTCAAGCCTCATCTTTCTCTCCTTCAACTATGTCACTGTATTTCACTCACTTTCGATTTCTCTGAATTTTCTGCCGTTGTCAGCAGCGGCCCAAGTTCAGCGATGTCCACATCATCTGTAATTCTTTCATCATCAGGGGTCGGCCAGTCGGCATCGCTGTTGGAGCCGCCGTCACCATGGTGACACGTTGTCATGGGGAGAAAAACCTAAAACTCTCCAGAGTTCCCACCCTATCCCACTGTTAACACTCTGAGCCTGGTGACGCATAAACATACAGATTAACACAAATATTTAAATCTTTAAATTACATTCAGATTTGTAATTAAGTAATGAAATTAGATTACTAAATCAGGAAATGCAGTTGTTTCTGTGCTTTGAGCCAACTGCTGTAGTTTAAGGGCTATTACAGTAACACTTTCTAACAATAATAAATCTGACAATCAGGTGTTACAAACAGCTCACGAACTTCCCACTGCGTCCACTAAATCTTTAATTAATTTAATAACATAAAAACTCAAGTAAAAAAAAAATCAATTATATACTGATATCCAGGTGTCACCTCAACATCTAACATCTTAAAGTAATAAAATTTTCTGTGTCCAGCCGTATAAAACAGGCCGGTTAATGTCTTTTTGAACATGTATAAATTTTAAATAATCTTTGTGTATTCTTATAATATGACGTGTCGGTGAAAAATAGTTGTTTTTCGGCTCAGAGATCCGGTCAAGCTGGACAAGCTACTTCAGGTAACTGGTTTACCTTCTGATATCTTAGCATACAAACAAGCTAATCACATAAGAATTAAAAATAACTTTCAGATACTCACGTTTAAGAACATGCGTAATCTTCCTAACGTGTTAAATATTATATAGTGAGTTACATAGCTGAAATATGACCGATTACAGCACAGAATCAGGTTAGCCGAACCGGCCGACATTAGCTGTTATGCTATGCTAGTATACTTCCCCTTCCTCATTTAGCAATTTACATTACTTACATGACCGCTTTCATCACAGCACGCTGGCTGATATTACAAATCATAGTTTATAATATCATAGATCAGTTGTCATACGTACCTAGCTGTAGATAGTGTGGTTTCAAGAGCAGCTGCTCGTCATCCAGTCCCTATGAGTCTCTGAAACCTGTAGAACCAGCCAATTCAGTTCAAATTATAACCCAATAGCTCATCTAAGTAAAAAACAAATTGCCTGGCGTGCAGCCTGCTGCTATATCATCACACTCCGTCTTTGAAGACACTCCATCTGTCACTGATGGAGGAACGCGTCATAAGATCAGACTGACAGCAACAACGTACACGCTGCTAGTCGTTGATCACTGAGCACAGATGTGCGTTACGGTGATGTGCAATAGGAAAATATTATTGTATATATATTGTAGACGGACACATATTCAAATATTGTAGTATTTATATAAACAGACTACCCTTAGCTATGCGGTGTGGTCCTGACACGATAAAATGAATCCAGGACATTAATCTAGAAGATGTGTAGACTAAAGTTTTTGAAGGGCTGTTTCCTAAGGCACTGTGCACACTTTGTCTCATTTTGGCATGTTGCGTGGCTCCGTGGGTAGAAAGAGTACAAAACTGAGCATTGTTTTTTTTCAATACGGAGAGATAATTGTGCCTTGGGGGAAAATGTATTTGGGAAACTTGTTTGCTGGAAATTAAACCCCGCTGTACAAACCCTTCTATTATGAGCTCGAAAACTGCAGTCTGCCAGTGAGAAAGATGTCCCAATAGGTACGTGTGATGGTCTGAAAAGGAAGACTGTTAAGAAATCATTCGTCTTCTTGTTCGCCATATATTACGTTTGACGTTGCTAGGGTAATCCAATGTGACGTGCACAAAACCCCTCAAATACTATTTCAAAATGTGTCATGTCACAATTATAAAGTATCAGTTACTGCTACTTACAAAATATTAACTATACAAATGATTCCTCTTTAATATTGCAAAAAGAAAGGTTTGTTTGTAATATGATACTAATTGTTCTTACTTTTATAAACCTTATTACGCACGTGTAAAATCACCAAAGATAAAAACTACAATACCTACAAGGATTGAGAGGTAACGCTGCGTACTCTGATTAGTCATAGTGGTTACCACGCCCCCACTACGTTGCACAGATCTGCTTTACGCTTGAGTTCACGGTCACATGCAGCCTTTCATTGGTCAATCCGGGGAAAGAGAGGTGGAGTTACGAAAGACAGCAGAGAGCCGTGCTGCGTTAGGAGCAAGCAGCGTGTTTCCGGTAAGAGCGACACAACATTAACATTAAAATATTCAGTAAGAAAATTAAAGCAAACTTTGGAAGTCATTTATTTATATGTGATTCGACGTTAAAACTTAATATATTTTCAGGGAGTGATCTTACGATCGGCGGGAAACACACGCGGCAATGGAAGCCGAGTTTCGGGAAATTGATGAGCTCGGGAACTGGAACGCCGTTTACCAGGTAATGCAGTAGGTTTCAGCCCGGGACAGATCGAACGATATATAGTTTATCGCGAATCATATAGGCCCGTTTACATATGATCGTGACGGAAAGTGTTATAACGGAAGGTGAGATTCGTGATAAGCGCTTTGCCATCCTCAGGTTCGCCCGCAGGCCAGAACAGGTACCAGCAGAACTTCTCACAATACATCAGATAAATATTAGAGAGTCACACAGACCTGTTGGTGTAATGAAGAGTTTAATTTTAATCATCAGAACCGTCAATAAGGTGTGTCTTGTAATGGTTTGGGAAAGTGCGACCGTCCTCGGTAACAAATGGACCGGAGATTCAGTGCGATGCTCAGATTCTGACATGCAGTGTCATGAGTTGATAGCGGGTGAGAACATGGGACTGAACCTGTTTCAAGTTTGATGCTGCTCTAAATCTTTATAAAGCAAATTGTTCATTTTAAATAGATGGGTAAGGTTATGCTCGTATTAATAAAAGAAACAAGCTCAGGATATAAACCAATTCCATTTGTAATCAGAAACCAGTACAGATAAATGAATGAGCTCATGTTTTTAAAGAGGAAGTATATTTTTGTAACGATACACACTTGTTCTCTTACTTTGGTCCACTTCTGTGACTCACGTTCATCCTTTAATACTGTTCGTGGAAGCACGGCATCAAATAACTGGGTGCTTGTGGTCCTTCATAACAGTGTGTGTATTTGATTTGCATACAGGAACAAAGATCCTCGGCCACAGTTTAACTAAGAAAGTCATTTGCATAAGATTTGTTTCACTTTAGTAGCAACAGAATTCACTAAATAAACAGTGTTTGTTTTGCTGTAGGACATTAAGCAGCAGTCCAGCGACCTACCGTGTAAGATGGCCAAGCTTCCAGAAAACAGAAGTCGCAATCGCTACAGAGACGTCAGCCCATGTGAGTTCACACAGTCAGTGACACCTAACGGAAGGGGCCTGTTATCAGCGAGCTGTTAAAGTCATTTCACACTGAAGACGTCACGTTCTTTTTCTCTCTCCTTTTTTAACG
>JAZGTJ010014716.1:0-13913 GCA_036877575.1 Botia almorhae
AGCCTCACACAGCATGCAGTGTGTGCTATAAACCAGAACCAATTACTGATACAAAAGTACACAGGCTACATACATACACACATTGTGGCAGACTTTCCCAGGCTGGCTGGCATGTTGTATTGTGCTGCTGTCCTCTCTCTTCAACAATCAGCTGGTTTTTCTTTGAACTGCGAGGGTGAAGAACGGGCTTAGCCGCTAACAAATGCACTTTTGTTTTTGGGCTTGTACTCGCCGGGGAAGATTTGAAGCCTGACTTAATTTTCCATCTGCAATGCCTTCGTTCCTCACACAGTGTTTTTTATCTTGTGTTAGAGACAGAGAATATGCTGTCAGATACAGACACAGATGTCAGACCGAAACATTGTGTAAAAAAGACATTCTGTTGTGTCACTGTGATGTCACTGTGATGTCACACAGGGTTCTGGTTAGTCGCTCACTGGCCAAAGCCAACAACACTAATTAGTTTAAATCAGTAACAAGATGAATCAACGTAACTTATTATTAGTTATCATAATGATAATGATGTTTATTTAAAATTCTGCAATTAATGTTTTGTATACAGAGAGAGCATGAATCCAGGAACCAACGTTGGCAGTTTATATCATCTATTTAAATATTAATTAAAGGGACAGTTTTATTTCGGGAGAAAAAAAGGGGAAAGAGAGGCAAGAACAGCCTCTAGAAACATCTCAAGATGTTTCTAGACTGAGATACAGATGACGCGATCATGTCTGGACACTTTTCATTAAACCTTCTGGATTAGAGATCTGATAGAGATCTAGATTATGAGATCATGAAGTCTGGATATAACCGAGCATGACAACTGAAGAATGACAGAGAACGACGCAGCAACAGCGTCTGAATCTGGGTTCTATTATCTGAGATGGATTTGCGATCAGAAGTTGGATGAGAGTTCTACAAACGTTTACCACAAAACTATGAGCTATAATGAAAGCACGCACAACCGGAGCACAAGCAGGACAGTATCAGAGGAAGTATCTATAAATCATCACACACGTGTTTGTCACACTACCTGCTGTGAAAGGCCACTTTATCTACTTTTATAGAAAGGTCAGATGGTTGAGTGGGGGGAAAAGGAGGCTGTAATCTCCTCATGATAACAGGAGAAGCAGCTATTTTGCTTTGAACTGTCACTCCTCCATCATAAGTTCAGAATATCCCAACATTAAAGTCAGGGTCAGAGATCTTTTCCAGAAACATTTTAATGATGCTGGCTAAACGTCTCTGCACATCCTGATAGCAATCACAGTGGTCTGGAAGGTGCAGGACCATATAAAATGTTCATCCAATCATTGCATTCGGTCCGAATGCAATAATAGGATGTCCCACTCGCCAACCTATGTATTTGTATACTTCAGCACACTATTGGAGGAGGCGTGGCTTTGAAGATCTGAATGAAGGGCGGAATCGTACACTTTCAAAGCTAGCTATTTTTACAATTATAATTACAATTTATTAGCATCTAAACTATTTTTGCCTAATAGAATGTTTTACAGAAATGTACTTTAAAGAATCACTTGTAAATAAATGACACGTAATCGTTAAATGAAGTCACAAGGCAGTTTCCTGTCATCTGTCTGACCTCATGTTACCTCAGCGGTGTGACAGATGGATCTGCTCGTCCCAACCACTGCCAACGCTCCAAAAATAAATCTGTCAAATTGCTGGAGGCCATGAAGGAACATCTCCTGAGGAGAAAGAGCTTTCTAAACCGCTCGGAGTGTCGAAACCACCACTGGAACACTGATTAAGAGCTTTAAACTGAAATACAATCACAAATCCAGCAAACAGGCTGCTTTCCAGGATAAAGTGACAAATCCAACTGCTCGAAGAACTCTGCTGACAGGAAAAACAGACCGAAAATTAAATTCATACATGAATGAACCTGAAGCTCATTATTCATTCCTGAAAACTTGACACATCCATCATAAAGCACTTAAACCCAGCTAACATGGAACATTCCCAGAACATTGGCTATTGTTCTCTAGAAGTTCTTTCAAACGTTATCAAAAAGATTTCTGCAGTAACGTTAGTTGAATTTTTTAATGTTTTAATAATGTTCTTATAACCAAGCAATAACCTTAATACAACGTCAACAAAAAGTTTTGAATGTTCCTAGAACTTTCAAAATGACATTTTTAATGTTTTTGCTAATTAATGGAAACATTAAAGAAACATTCTTACGACCCAAAATTGTTAGCTGGGAAGTTAATCTCCTATTGTAAACCTGGATGTACAAACTCATACTAAACAAACAGCCCTCTGTGGCGCCCCACTCATCAGAGGCGCTCGGAGCAAAACAAATGTTCAGTTTTCAATAACCAAATCCAGAATCATCCCAGCCAGACTGCCGTTTTGGACAGGTCTCAGATCAGCCATCTGATGTTTGCTAACGTCTATAGATGTTGACAATTGACTTTGCATGAGTGATTCTATGCAACAGATGGCCATGAAAAGATCATTTCACCACATTCCTCTCCTCCGGGCCCCTCCCTCTCTCTCTCTCATCTTTAGGAGACACATGTGGTCGAGGGTTTTGAGGGGAACAACATCAACTGGAGCTGTCAGCTGCAAACATCACGCCGTTGTAAAGCAGCTTTTTAATGAACACGATGCTTCAAACATGCTTATGCAGAGTGACTCAGCATAAACATACAGACTCAGATATATGCAAAAAACACAGTGTGTTTAATGCACTGTGGGCACGCTGTCCTGTTGCACATATTTAGCATTGTCTTGCATTACTGCAGTGGTAGCAAACCTGTGGTAATAAACCAGATGTGTTGTTATACAGAAGGCTAGTTATAAGCATGCACACGGTTAAACTAACCTTCTCAGCAAGATGCTCCACCATGATAACAGCTCAATAACTCAGGCTTGCGCTCCTTTTGAAGTGTAAGTGTAGAATATGTTTCATGTCAAAGCTATGCTAACCTTATAGAAACGTAAAAATTGTAAAAGATAAACAAAGACAAGATGCCGCTTCTCAGCAACTCCAAGTTCTTATTTTCACTTTATTTGTAAATGCATCTGACATATAGCAAGAAAAATATATAATATTTATACATATATCGAATTGTGACTATGTACACTGGTTTACATTTTACAGGGGACATTTATACAATCATACAATCAGATGCAAAGATACGTCAGTTAAAGAATACCCAGAACTCTCTGATGCAACTACAGTTTGTACATACAGTATACATACTGTACATACAGTATACATACATTCAGTGGTGGCCATAAGCACCTGTTTCACAAGAAGTTCATGTGGACGGTAAGGAATGCAATGTTTCTCAGCTTCTGGCTTCCTGTCCACATGCTCGTCTGTGCGCCGAACGCCGCTCGTGAACCTGAACGAGGGGCTCTTACGCGCACAGGCCATTAGCGTAATAAACAACATGCTTAAACATCAGTTGAACGTTTTCTTACTGTGTTTTGGGTGGGAGGGGCTAAGAACAATGGAACCAATCGCGTACACGGTTGTCACGCAAGAGGAAACGAGTTCAGAGCGCAACAAAGACACAAAGAAACGATACATGTGTGACAAAATATGGGACATTTTGTTTTCAGAATATTTAAACACATGCTCAAATGATATGTACTTCAATAAACAGACACAAAGAACGAATCGTCCACCTTTACACCACATATGTAGATTAACAATATCCTTCATTTAAAGGGGCAGAAACTTGTCTCTGTGCTGTGTTGAATTGCGAGTGGTCTGAGTACTTCTAATTACTCTGTAATATCTGATCCCAGATCAGGTTCCTGACCACAACGTTACTAAATGTTATGGGCTGAGCAGTAACAAGATACTGTAATCATCTTTTAAATGCTCCTCTAAGTCAGGAACACATGCTGATTTTAGACGTGTTTACATTATTGCTTGCTTATAAAAATGTTATTTCATTTTTTTTTTTACATCTGTAAAGTTTTTGAAATGTTATTTTTGTAATGTACATTTTTGATATGTATGACATACAACAATACTGCAAGAACGTTTTTTAAAATGTTGACAGAACTTTCACAGAATGTTAGGCAACGTTCTGAGAATGTTCCCTGTCAGCTGAGTTCGTGTTGTGGAACTATACGTACTGTATGTTTATATACGTGGGTTTATCTATAGGTGTCTGTTGTGCCTGTTGGCTGTGTGTTGTACATGTCTGCACAGCACAGGGAGCAGATGGAAGTCAGAGTATGATGTGAGGCACTGTTGGTGTCTTTGTAGATACCGATATTTCCATATTGGCTATTGTTTTGGCACAACACAGACTGCATAGAACAAATTGCATATCCAATATTGTTATGATGCTCTTCGATTCCAAACACTTACACAACACCTAATGAAGGAGGACAGATCATTTTGTTAAATATTAGTGCCAGATATCAGCACCCCACTAGTTACTCCACACATTCCTGTGGAGAACATATGGTTAACAGGCACTAGCAGCACACAAGCTGTGTCCATGACTACAGTTCCCATGAAGAAATGTCCTCTGTGAACTCCAGATGAATCCCAGACTACAGATCCCAAACTCGAGCATGTGACCTGCAAGTTTCCCGTGAAATGTTTTCCTAACGTTTCCAGTTTCTGTCACTCAGGCTTGTCACATTGGGATGTTTTGGCTGATGGTGAAGTTATCCGGGGCAACGGATTGTCTGAGGCAGGTAAGTAGGCGAGTATGAGGAGTTATCCAGTCTTTAGGGGCAAAATGAGTTCTGCAAGAACTCTGAGGCTCTGCGTATTGACCTAGCTTACATATCAACAGTGACTGATTTAGAACATCGAATTTCTCAGGTCAAATGCTATACGTGTCGCATCGCTGTTAAAAATATCCTCTCACCACAAATGTCTTGGCCCACAGCTGCAAACATTTCAATTAGTTTAAGGCCCATAAAATGTTGTTCTTAGATTAAGTCTTTGACGAAAGCAACCAATGAAAGGAAAAAATGACAAATGAGGAAAGCTTTCACATTAATAACATCTAAAAAAAAACAGAAATAGCTTTAAAAATGAAAATCATTTCAATACTGATCAGAAGGCCCGTTCAATGTGTGTGTTTTGATTTCTGTCGGTTTGCTTGATGGTCTCAGGTGAGGCGCTTCACAGTTTGCTAGCACACAACAGAACGTCAATACACACAAAGCTTCCGTATGTTTGCCAGGAGCTTCTAATGACACAATACTGCCAGTGATCAGTAGTTCAAACGAACTCGAGTTTATCTTTTGGTTTCGAGGAGCTTAACACTTAAGATTTATGTTGGCAAAAAAATGCGTCCTTACGGTGATACTGAACAAGGATGTTGATGAAAAAACTCCAAAATACTTTAAACGCTACAAGTTGCGAAACATTTGTTCTCAAAAAATACAAAACGGTCACGAACGCTACAAAAATACCGTCTAGGACACTCAGAACGTCGGTGAGGCCGATGAGTCAAGTAACATTTTTACAGAATAAACTTCTTCAGTTCATCTGAACCTCACTTAATAAATTATCACAGTACCACAAACGCATCTGTTCTCTCTCTCTCTCTCTCTCTCTCTCTCGGTGGGGAGGGGTGGCGCGGGGTCAGTGTGTGGTTCGCACTGTTCTGCTGCTTCGTGGAAAGCGATGGACTTTAATGTGTTTGGACAGGTGATCGCTGCGAGCGAACTTCTTCTCGCAGACGGGACACTGGTAGGGCTTCACTCCAGAGTGAGAGCGCCGATGACGCGACAGCTCATCAGACCGGGAGAATCTGCAACAAGATAAACAAAAAATCAGTGATTACACAAACACGTCCAAATCGTGTCTGGATTATTCACTGGAGGCATCAGGGAGCGTTTTTTGTGAAAACTGACTTGACCTTTTCTGTATTTTGATTTATGGCTATAGTTAAATCTGGAACAACGCCCAAAAGCTTTAATTACACTGGTTTTACAGTCTGCATGCAGCTGAACGTTACCCTGTTTTCTTTAATAATTGGCTTTCCTGGTCCTACTGTACAATAAAATTCTTGATAAATAAAGTCACATTTATATACTTACTGTGCAACCGGATTACATTATAGTTATACTTGATCAACACACATCATAAAGAACACATACAATTGGCTAGTAGGATGGGATTTTTCACGATAATAAACTTTTATGTTGCAATTTGAAACAGTAATCAAAGCTCGTCCATTCTTGTTTTTGTAATTGGATTATTAATTATATAATTGGTTACTAAGTAACAGCATTACCCAACCCAGGCCTCTGGGTTGCCCAGCCTGACACACAGAGCACACAGTGTCCATTAAATCCATCAAACAATCGCTCTGTGTCCTCACTACATGCACCCAAAGATCTGAGCCTGAAGCCCATCTAATGAGTCACTATATTTAACTCAGAGCTAAACCCAGAGCTCAGATTCCATGACAAGATTTACACCACATTCACATTGGCTAATGTTTTCTGAGAGAAGCTATCCCGCCTCTGAAGTCGAACCAAAAACCGGAGAAGAGGAACATGCATGGCTGCTTTTTCTTCTAGAAAGATATGGAAGCATTTTCCTAACTCAGATGACAATTTCCTCTGACTCAGATTAGTTATGCCACACAACCCCGCACGGACTGAAGTAACAGACTCCTGGAAAATTGAAATATTACATCTCTGGAATAAAAATAACTGTCAGATTTTCACTTGCTTTACCACTAATGCACACATCCTGGAACAGTAAACGTCTGAAGGCAGTGTCAGTCTGAAATAAGAAAACCAGGAGATCATTGCCTGCAGAACCTCATGCCACTGTATCATATGAAGCAGCTGTATCTGTTTGTTATGGGCCAAAAACTTGCATGGAGTGTTGGTAAGGCCATTAAAACCAGTTTCTCTCTTATTGGCTTTTCTTTTAGCTTTACAACAAGCTAAGACAGGAATCGTACAATCATTGCTATGCTAACAGTAAAGGTGAGCTTCAGGGGGAACCCAAAAATAAACCCCCTACAGTAACAACATGTATGACAAATCTGAAACTCAGAGATTGTTTTGCCTCAGAGAGAGGATGCCTCCAGCACACAGTTTGGCTGTTAGTACAGTCACATTCAGAGTATTTAGTTCTTTTTGACTGAAAGTATTTAACATTCAGAAACAACACAGCAGTTGTATGTGTTGTATGTGAGTGAAGCCCAGCTAACACGGAATGTTCTCTGAAAGTTCTCTCAAAGCTATCAAAGAACATTCTTGCAGTAACAATAGTATAACTTTTTTTTAATAACTTTTATCTTTTTAACATTATACGTCACAGATATCAAAAACGTTCATTTTAAGTTGTTAGTGGGACATTTTAAAAACATCGAAGAATTTAAAAATGTTTTAATAAAATTATTTTAAGCAAGCTATAACGTTAATATAACATCTAGAAAAAAGCATGTTTAAATGTTTTTAGAACTTTTAAAATAACATTAACGTTTTTGTTACTTAAAGGAAAAGTTAGGGAACATTCTTACAACCTAAAACTGTTAGCAGGGTGGGGTGGGGTAATTGTTGCCCTGGGGGGTAAGATGGAACGTGACACCTGTCCTGGTGGAACGTCCGAGCTCACAAAACCACAAATCAAGCTGTTCCAACACGTTCCATAAAGCATTCTAAACCCTCCCACATACAGTACACACACACACACACAAACACACACACACAACCCATTTTTGCAAAACATTATTTCCATTGCAATGATCTACAGTAAATCTACAGTCAAATACCGTAAACTCATCGTTTCTTTCCGCTCTGCAAATCTGTTTTTTCAGTTTTAAAAACTCAATGGAAAATGCAACAAGATGAGTCACAGGACTGTGTTCCAATCCCTCGTCTACATGCACATGTTGACACTGTAAACTGTATCGGTTCAAAGACAGGATGTCGTGGTTTTTCATGCAGGTATCATCCTCCATTAACCATTTGGGTGTAAGTCAGTAAGTGGCTGCTAACACTTCCTGGTGTGTTTCCAGGTGTTCAGACCTTCTGGATGTCCGTGCTTGTGAACAAAAGAAAAAAACACATGTTTGGCAGAAATCTTGACACAAAGCCTGCAGTGTGCTTTCCACTCAAGTGTGCTCTTATGTCCAAGAAACCTTCCAGTGTGAGTGTGAACATGGGTTTGTGTGTGTGTGTCACTCAGTGTTCTTCACGAAGCACCAGAGGAACGCTGAGAACATCACCAAAGCCACAGGTGATCTTCCTACATCTACTTCCTGACAGTGTCCTGCAGACCTCAGTCGGACTCACAGGCAGCTGTAGAGCAGCTATAGACAGAGACACCCCAGCTAACAAGCAACGTTCTCAGAACAACGGCTGACATTCCCTAAACGTTAACAAAAGTTGTCAAAAACTGCTCCTGCTGTAACGTTAGTAGAATGTTTTCCAAAGGTTATGTATCCTATATCTCAAAAACATTATTCTTAAGTTGTTAGTGGAATGTTTTAAAAAGTTACGGAACTAGAATGTTAAAACTTACAACTGGACGTTTTGAACATGCCCAAAACTTTCAAAATAACGTTTTCAATGTTTGGTAACTTAATGGAAACGTTACGAAACGTTACTGTAACCTGAAATTGTCAGCTGGGTGAACTGCTATACAGAAGCAAGACTAACCAAGGTCACAGATAACACACGTCTCAACAACTCAGCTCCTATCATACTTGACTAGAGGCCTGTTTCTCCACACTGCTGATTGGCTGATCTGTTTCCTACAATAATTACATCATCTTGATCATCTTGGAGGGTCAGACATGAAACTAGACAAACCAGCAGATGACTGACATTCTGACATTGGTACTTGGAATTTAAGAATCACTAAATCTGGGACGATATTGTAACCGAACGATTTAGGAGTAGCTCTTCAAAGATCATAAGCTGATATAAACAAATGCAATATTCAAATACACGATCCATTACATCAAACACGCTCTAAACGCTTCTTTTGTATTTCCCCAAATAGAGGACCAACAACCTAAAACCCTAAACAGAGTTAACCAGAGTTAACTGTCAAAGTACAACTAGTTTTAAAGAACAGCTGGCTAACAACTATTGACAGCCAACGCAAAGTTTTCAGTCCTTTAAATTTTGACCTCACAACGAGATCTGCTGCTCTTTACACTGTATGCAGAACCTGCAGAGAGACCAAAGCTGAACATAGACAAAAAGTAAACAAGTGAAGCGGCGAACAGGCCAAAGTCTGCCTCTTCAAAGAGCTTATCTAATCTTACAGCAGATAACACACGTCAAAATGTGAATGAAAGTTACCGTTCTATTACAAACTATATTTACACGGTATCTTCTTGGGGCTTACAAACTGCTTTTTGATGCAAATTCTGGATTTAATACGAACCTGATTGTTCAGTTCCTCAATAAGCAGGAATATGAGTGACAGGCATGAATTTATATTTGGCCCGTCCACTTATAAGAGCCCTGTCTGAAGTTCATTTATGGATGGTAAACAGAGATAGGGATGGACCTCACTGATTCACAACAACTTACTGGAGTGAAAAGCGCTTCATACACCCAGATCTTGACAGCTTATCTTCTATGCTTCAGTGGAAGAAGCTCACAAACTGAAAACTACTACTACTGCTGCTTACGTGGCAAAAACAAAGACATAACATGTCATTAAAGGTATAAACAGGTCAAGTCAGAATCTGCAGATTTTGTTTTTGAAACATTTTCTAGCCTGATTTTCAAACAAATCTGTGGATTTTAACAGGGTAAAATGCTCAGATCCATTATTACTAAAAACTGAATTAGCAAATTAACATTACAAGAAGTGGGCCATGTGGAAATAATAAAATAATAACAAAGGTTCTGGTTCTACAGAGCTTTCTGGAGTTTCTGGTCACATGGACCTGATTATAGTGGTTCACACCTGACCCTCAACCCTCACCTCCAGCCACAGCCAGGCCACGTGCAGGCGAACGGTTTCTCGCCTGTGTGTCTCCTCAGATGGGCCTTCAGGTGGCTGCTCTTGGTGTACATCTTGGCACAGCCTGGGAAGCTGCACTTGTGCATTTTAATGAGATCGGCTACTGAGCTCTTCTGGAATTTGTGACCACCAACTATGAGTCCTGTGCCCTGGCCGTCTCCCATTCCATTCTCACCGAGGCCCATGGGCTTGGCGGCAATGGGAACGGGGGCGATGCGGACAAACTTTGATGAAGAGCTGTTGAGGTTGGCTTGTGGGATCATCTGAGGAACCAAGGCGAAGGTCTGACCCTGGATGTTGACGAGGAGCTGTGTTATTTTGATGTCTGAGGCAGGTTGTGGTGCTGAATGGGCTGTTTTAGAGTTTGGCTCCTGCTTAATCTCAACAGGCTGGAGCTGTAGGATCACAGGCATGCCTGGACTCTCCACCACCACAACCTTCCCAGATGAATCCTCCTTTTTTAGTGTGCTTTGAGGATTTGTGGACGTTCCTAGTGTGGACTGTATGCTTCCGGGCTCAAAGTTGGCTGTGACTATGTCACTTGAGACAGGCACTGTTTGGTCTAAGCTTTGAGCCCAAGGTTCTGCTGTGGCTCCTTGGCTGTTTGCACTGGTCATCTCACCAGCTTCCTCCTTGAAGGCCACCTCTTCCATGTTCTCCTCCAAGAACTCCTCAATCTCCTCTAGGGTGGGCTGAAACAGCAGCCCTGCATGGTCCTCCAAATCTCCAGGAAAAACAGGAAACTCAAAGTACTCCTCTTTGGTGGTGCGGTCCCATCTTGACTCCCAAGACAGACCCATGGGGAGGACAGGTGGAATCATGGGAGACATCGTAGCTGAGGAGGAGTTTTGGCTCAAAGTGGACTGAGTGTGGAGGAAGTCCAGAAGGCCATCTTGACTTTCTCCACTTGAGTTGCTCTCACAGCTGGAGCCGAGGACCTGAGACTCAGGGCTGGAGCAGGAACGTGGGCTGGGAGAGTCACTCAGGTTGTCCTCTGAGAATGGAGATGAAAGCATATGGTACACACCCTCGTCCGTCACCATATCCGATGGGTTGTGAGTTGGAAGCAAAGTGTAAGAAAAGAAAGTCTCTTCATTAAGAAGCAACTGATCTACCATTCCTGCCTGTCCGATGCGCAAATGACTCAGCTCTTTCTCTGCCTTCAAAAAGAAAAGAAATACAACATATTGGAATTAGCGAGCAATACGAAATCTCATAGATGCTTTACATTCAAAGTACTTCATTGTGGTACAGTTTTTTAATGACTGCCTGACTAAAGCTAATGTGTTTAATGATGCCGAGTACAACGGCGTTTTCTTCTGCTTCAGAAGAGTTTGTTACTAAACGCTAGCGTTTTAGGAAGCGGCTACGCAGCAGCTAACCATTAGGCCATCAAAAACCTCTGCCTTGTGGATGCGCGAGATGCTGGAAACAATTTACTGTGATGGCCGAATGTGCCAACAGTACAATGAGGATGCGAGCATGTTGCTAAAAGCTAACCACATTCAGACAAGACAGCATTGTGAACACAAATGAGTCTTAGAGGACAGTGTGTGATTGGAAACAGATGATGACTGGAAACCAAGACCGCAGCCAAAGAACTTAATAAAATGACCCTTATGTGTAAATCAACTCACTGTGTGATCAATAAACCACGAACAATAACTTACTGTTTTTCATTTTTGGTGCACGTTATAATTGTTACATAAACAAATTAATTTGACCTTAAGTTTCTTACTGTAGGAGCAGCTAATGGAAAATGGTAACTTTGGTAAACTCTTTCTGACAGAGATCATTGTTTTAACATAATTAAAAGATTTACCGGTCATAAACCTTTTAAATGACATCTATAAGACCCACATGCTAGAGGTTTAAGTCTATAGTATGAAATTGTCATTATACGTCTGATGTTTGGTTCATTTATCAGTGTTGTAAATCTTGACTGGCTGTTAATCTTTAATGGCGGAGGTGATTCTAGCGCCCCCTGTCTGCTGCCGAATGACCGACAGTAACCCTGACCGCAGCGTCAACACCAACATGTGTCTACTGCAAACTCCAGAGTCCTTTTAAATCCTCACTTTCAACCTTTTTAAAGTTTACGTTATGCAATATAAATAATAGTGTGATGCAATACGATTCATTTATGGTTATTGGGTAAGTGACGAGTATAACTGCACTTAGAAAATAACTTATGTGAAGCTGCATTGTTAATTTCATTATTATTGCGAACAATATACATTCAAGCAAGGCGTGACTTATGTACATTAAAAGTATTAAGAAAACACGTGACATATATAGACACATTATACAGTCTGTTTATGTATTTATTTTGTTTTTTATTTTATTGCGCGTTTGAAAAATTAATTGTAGCTATCAAATGGTCATGTAATGGTAATACCGTACTGGCCCATTTTAAAAACTCTATATTTTGTATTAGCTGCCCAATGCTTCGCGCAGCAAACAGTTGCACGCAAGTTTTCACGCAGGACTTCTCGAAACCCATGTCAAAGCATTCATAAAACATGCAAACTCACCGCTCGAAATCACGCGTATTAATCCTTGATCTTTAAAGCTCTACAACGACGCGTCTCTCTTTGATGAAGAGTATCTCACTGGTGCTTAAATGTGCCCTTGAGACAGCACGGCTCTGAGGGCAGGTCATGCTCTCCGCGCTCTCTGTAGTATTACGTCGCTGTCACACGATCGGAGTCTTGTGGGTTATAAGAGAAGATCCGCTGCAGGCAGATGAAGGCTCGTCCGCTGCTCACGCTGCGATTGGTGGACCCGCAGACGGAGGCGGGACTCTGTCCTCGTGTCGTCAGTGAACCTGCAGCCAGAACAGCTACAGAATCAGCGGAGCAACTTTTGACGTTTGTCAGGTGCTGAAAAATACAATGTATGTGAGGAACAAACTGGCTTAGACTGCAGCTGAACTGTAATTCAAACGTTTAGAAGTTGTGATTAATAATTCAGGTTTATTGTATTAACAGCAATGCAAGACAGTAACTAAAACCTTTTCCATATTTTTGCATTTAAACGAGGGCTGTAAAAGTGTAGATGAGGCTGCAGGGTACACAGGGAGGAGTTTATGAATATGACTGAAAATGGAAATAAAGTATCAGACAGGCATATTTCATGGCATGCATTTGAGTGTGATAAGATTGACTGTCGGATGCCCGCTGTTCCCCTGGTTTAACTTTTAACCATCTAACTCAAAGCACCGATACAGGAGAAAGACTTTGAACCTGCAGTTCATTTCAGTTCATTTCATGATTGTTATGCAGGGAAACAAACAGACTCTCAATAAAAGTCAGAGAGATTTAACAACTGATGAGTGTAAATAGGTGACTGCCTTCACGTAGAAAGTTCAAAGCAATACAGATACAAATGTCATTGTTTTATAGAACGTACAAACAGGAAAGGAAAAGTTTCATACATCTAGAAGAGGCATGTGCTGCGGATCATCTTGGCAACAGTTTACACTCTGGGTGTTGCTGTCTTCCAGTTCGGGCACCATGAAGTCACTCTGTGTATTTTTAGTTGGTGGATCAGATCGGTCTCAGTTATCTTAATGTCTATGGACAGAAAACCTGCTTGGTTTTTATATGGTTCACCAGAAGCTGAGCAGTGACCCAAGACCTCTAGAGTGAGTGTCATACTTTGGTAAAGAGAGTTATGGTGCCAGTGGGTGATCGACTGATTTTTCTGTGGGTGATTAGTACTTAAACCTACTCTTAATAATTGCATGTGAAAAACTCCCACACAGTCTGGCAGGCGCAGAGTGAGGATGATCCTCAATGCTTCTGGTGAGGATTATCAACCTGGATGGTTTTGCAGGTATAGAATTTACACCAGACATCCATCACCTCCATCCTGAACCTTCATCAATCACCTCCATCCTGAACCTCCATCCTGAACCTTCATCAATCACCTCCATCCTGAACCTCCATCC
>JAZGTJ010014717.1:2410-13913 GCA_036877575.1 Botia almorhae
TTTGAGCTGTGCATTGCTGCACAGTCATGAGTCAGCAGAGTGAACAGCAATGGACTGAGCACACAACCCTGGGGGGCTCCAGTGCTCAGTGTGGTGGTGTTGGCGGTGCTGTTCATGATCCGGACTGTCTGAGGTCTCCCAGTCAGGAAGTCCAGGATCCAGTTGCAGAGGGAGGTGTTCAGACCCAGCAGGTTTAGTTTTCCAATCAGATGTTGGGGGATGATTGTGTTGAAGGCTGAAATGTCGGACCCTTTCAGATTATTAGAATGATTACTCCTGTTTCGGCTCGTCTAGAATTGCCTAATCATTTCCGTGTTTCTCCCACCTTTCATGTATCCCTACTGAAACCCGCTGGCGCTCCGGAGAGATGCTGGAGGGGTCTCCAGGAACAGGCCTCCCCGATCATGGTGGACGGCGAGGAGGCTTACCAGGTCAACAAACTTCTAGATTCCCGGAGATATCCTAGACCCCACTCTAACCGAGGAATTCCACAGGACACATCCTGACAGGCTGGCCCCTAGACCCAAAGGTAGACCCCATCGACATATTCCTCCTCCCGTCAGGAGGGGGGGGGGGCTCTGTTACGGAGGAGGCTCCTGCACCACTTCCTCCGCGGCGTCAGAGGGAGCCTTCACCCGAATACTAAAGCGCTTTGGACTACAATTCCCATAGACTTAGCGCTACTTCCTCTTTGTCACGTTTTCACCTTATTTCCTGTTTGTCACATGGCTTGCTAATGTGGGTTATTTAAACGCCTAGCTTTTGTTCCACAGTGTGATGTCTTGTATTCAGAGCGATTTTCCATTGTTGATTTACCTGGCTATTACTGGACTGTTTATTGGATTACGAATTGTTCGCTGCCTGCCCACGACCCCGCTTTGGATTACGTTTTTGGATTGTTTTGCCGCCTGCCCTGGACTTTGCCCATTTTGGATTTATGATTGTTCGCCGCCTGCCTCGACCCACGCCTGGACTATCGACCCTGAGTTTGCATCGCCTCTTATATTCCTGTTTGCTGGTGTGTTTTACCTTTTGCCTGTCTGACCTGATTAATAAAACGCTGCGAATGGATCCTCATAGCTCCGCATCTTCGTTACAGATATAAACAGAAAGTTGATAATACTGATTTAAATTGTTTTGAATTGTTGATTTAAAAACTGTTTGGTCTGATTTCGAGCACTGAGGAGTGTTACAAACAGGGATTGTCCTGACCAAGTCTGTGTTTCGTCCTGTCTGTTCTTGGTTTCGGTTTCGAGAGTCGGAGTCTTGACCACAGTCTGAACAGTCCTGTGTCAGGATCCTGGCAAAACACGATCTCCAGACTTGACAAGAAGCCAGGACCCTGACAGAGATGGCGTCAGAAGCATTGTGTTACTAATTGCAGCTATACCATCACAGCGTTGTGACTAGGCAGGGAACAAAAATATAGAATCTAACCAGGCTGGAGGTAGGTAGGTAGATAATAGGAAGTTTAATAAAGAAGTCCATCATATTCCCACTGATCTGTCTCAGAGGCCATCCCATCCTGTCTACCTACCATCTGGTCTAGATGAAGTCTGAATCCAGCTGACTACCGGACCTTGCGGGAATAAAAGACAGACTTAGTGTGAAGCCAGTACATATGTTCATATGGGAAGTGTTCCCGGTTCCTTTTAATTGCAGCCTAACAATCCCCTAAGGGATGGAAGTAATCCATAGGACTATGTGTGGGTTAGATTAAATGTCTAATCTTGTCTAATCTTGATGTGAATCGACTAGCCTACTTATTCATGCTCACTCGTCACTCCCATTGTCTGGTCTCCCTTGTGACACCCATCTCCCGCTTCCTGTTTACTCCCCTGAAGTTTCTCTGTCGATCTCCAGCATTCCTTCTTTTACAAACCCTGTGCCATCCTGCAAGATAAAGAGGACTCTTTGTAAACACAAGCTAAGTTATTATTAACACTGATCTGCTACGAGCATACCTACTATTATCGGCTGTATTGTCTTCTCTGCTAATAAACCTGCTGTTGTTGAAATCATACCTGCATCTGCTCTTTTGTATGGGATCAAGCTGTAGTTTTATTAGGAGGCCTGATAACAGCCATCTTGTAAGGCTTTGTGACATCCCAACACCAATGATTAATTAATAATACTATGTAAAGGATCTATAATTTTAGGAAGCATCTCTTTAAACAGCCTGGTAGGTATAGGATCCAGCATACATGCAGGCATTTGCATGTTTATGATTTTTTTCTTTGACAGTATCTATTTTGTCATTAAAGAAATTCATAAAATCATCACTACTATGACATAGACAACTGTCAAAAGCAGTTGATGCTTTACTTTTGGTTAATTTAGCCACTGTATCAAATATCCAGCGTTGAGCTGCTGTTCTTTATCTTTTTTAGCAGTAGAGGAGCAACTTTGTCCAAGGTGTTAGAAAAAAGGGAGTTAACATTTTCTGTCATGTTGGTATCTTTCAAGGTATCTTTTAAAGGTATCTTTTATGCTAAGGAATTGAGTTGGTTCAGGTAGATTATTGATAAAACTTATCTTTATCTAAACCCATCTTTAAAACTGATCTTAACTCATTTAGTGGCAGAGGTAATTGTTCTACTGTATTTGTAGCAATGAGCTGATTTTGCAACCATAGGTAAGTGTATTAAACAGAACACCAAATGATGATCTGAAATGTCTTCACTGCAGAATAGTAGTGTCAACATTTACACCCTAGCACAATATTAAATCCAAAGTATACGTAAATTTGTGGTTCCTGACACATGTTGTGAAACCCTAATAAAGTTTAAAATGTCTTTGAAAGCCCCAATACATTTTTTCATTATCCATATGGATGTTAAAATCACCAACAAGACTTGATCTGTGGCCAGTACTACTACTGATTAAACGTCAGCAAATTCTTTGATAAAGTCTGTGTCATACCCTGGTGGCCTGTATAGAGTAGCCAGTAGAACTGACAAACTGAATTTACCATTTACAGCAGATGAAGTTATAATAAGCACCATTAATTAAAGAGAATTGTATCTAAAATCAGTAACTTTAAAAATATTCCTATAAAGTGCAGCACAGTGTGATGGCTAGCAGATAGTTGGTTAAGCAAGTCTGTCTGCTTCCTGACATGGGCCCCAGTTAGTTAAGTAGAAGAGTATTAAGTAAGAGTATTAATAACAAGACAACATGCCAGATTTCTAGATAAAAGAACCGCACCACCCCAGGAGAGATGGAAGCCATCTTTTTTCAACAGGTCAGGTCTACCCAAAAAACTTTTCCAATGATCTATAAAGTCTATATTATTCTGTGAACACCACTCAGACATCCAGCCATTTAGTGATGACCCAAACTGTTCCCACAAAGTTGGGAGCATGGAATTGTCCAAAATCTCTTGGCATGCTGAAGCATTCAAAGTTCCTTTCACTGGAACAAAGGGGCCAAGCCCAGCTCCTGAAAAACAACCCCACACCATAATCCCCCCTCCACCAAACTTCACAGTTGGCACAATGCAGTCAGACAAGTACCGTTCTCCTGGCAACCGCCAAACCCAGACTCGTCCATCAGATTGCCAGATGGAGAAGCGTGATTCGTCACTCTAGAGAACGCGTCTCCACATATTTTCAATATTTGTAAAACTAAGTTTTTTTCAGCTTAAAAATAACAGTTACAAGTTACAAGTGGAGTTTTTTTGTCATTTCAACCATATACAAGTAAATAGTGAAGCGAAACAATGTTTCTCCAGACCAAGGTGCTAAATGGAACAAATACTGAACATCACAGACATACAAGAGGTACACAATTTAAACATCATATATACATCAAGTGCAAACATGTGCAGACAGCACAAGACAGTCCAATGACTATTGGGACAGACCATGGGCATAGTAAGTCACAGTGCAGCACCAACCAGTACACAGTTCTGAATGGAAAAAAGTAAGCCTGGTGACAATAACAGATGTATATACAAATGTATACATAAGTGTGAACAGTAAATATAAGTGTAAACATACGTGTAGCCATAATTTTAGACAACAAGATGTGTAAAAAGACTGAAGAGGGTGGAGAATGCCCAGTTGTGTGTATATATAAGTTTGTGTGTGTGTGACTCTTCAGTCCAGTTTCAGTTTCTTACTATTGAGAAACATATTATAATTTATTTATTATTTATGAGCATTACTAATCTAAACCTTCCTTAGATTATAAATCCTTCCTTAGCATTATTCCTCTGTGTGTGTGCTTGTATATGAGGACACAAATATAATGACGTGTTAAACAACGTAACATGTAATGTAAACAACATTTTCCATGTACTCATAAACCAAATGGCTTAAAATACTTATTTAAAAACAAACATAATTCTGTAATTAGCTCAGTATAAAAATCATTAAGCCTATGGAGAGTCCCCGTGTGTCTTGTACTTCAGTCTCAGTAATTACTGTCAATTTTCGTTTAAGGAAGGAAATGGTTTTTATCAGTCAAATGCTATATGTATCAAAGATTTTATGTCATAATCTTCCCACGAGGGGGAGACATTGTACAATATTCCCCATAACAGATACTCAAGACCTCACTCAGGTAATGGAGATAGACATTGCAGATATTAACATTTTTATATTCATAAATGGTTTTACAAGTGTTGTCACAATAAAACAGCAAGTGTCAAAGCAGAGGCATAAAAAACAGTTTATCAACTGACAAAACTGAAAAAGTTAGTCATTTGATAAACTTTTCTGCATTTTAACTGCTATTAAAAATAAAAACAAATTCTGTTAAAATAAAAGAAATGTTTAAACAATAAGCAGCACGTGAAGGAAAAAAATCCATGTGTCACTTAGATTCTGCTCCTCATCAAGACCAGAACAATCCAGTCAGTGCTAGACCTGGAAAATAATGCTAATGTGCCAACAGGTGCGTTCCTCAAGCAATCAATTGGCATCTATTTCTGGACCCTAGTTATGTAATATCGATTTAGATTTAGACAGCCGTATAGATTTCTAATGTTTTTGTATGACCAAGGCTCTTGCAGGTGCAAATTTATTGTGCGTGTTGTAAATATTATTATTTACAATTGTTTAGTGTGGGTAATAAGATCAACTTGAAAAATTCTGATGATTCATTGCACAAAAACACATGACAGATCCTTCAGTAAGAGGAAGCTTAAAAGCAGCCTTAAAGCAGCTAGCTAAACCAATACTTCACACAAAGTACTTCACACTTGCTACTGTCAAGTATTCCAAGCATCCTACAGAGAATTATATTTGATTGAATCAATATCGAGAGCATAACCTTGAAATAGTATTTTGAAGAGGGAAATGTTTTAGAACTCGATATGTCACAAGAAATTAAACACATTTCAAATAAAACAAACTAAATAATAGGGATCAAATCCTATAACTATATATATACTATAACTACTAATGTGCCTGCTCTTATTTATATATGTCGGGGGCAACAGCATTAACACTTATTAAACAGCTCCACAATTAACATGACAGTGAATGAGGGGCTTGGCATTAAAGCTGACAGCTGTCTCAGACTCTTATCATACGCATTTACTTGTCCTGGAGGTGAGTGCTGGACATTGGCACAATCATTATTGGAAATTACTCCTCTCACACTTCAGCAGATAATGTGGCCGTCACAGGGGCAGACTCCAACACAGGTGCTTTTTAGCCAGAACTGCCACTTCGCAAACCCATATTCCTCCCCATGCTGACAATCACATAATCCTGATGATTAGGATTAAGAATTAATTCTCCATATTGCCATATCAATTAATTGAATATTGTGCTTTTTACCAGAAAGAACTTTAATGCAATCATTGTCTTGCAGAAAACCATTACTGGCCAAATTACCTCACAAAATCAAACAAATGTAAACATGTTTCCTCTGTATCTCTGCTTATTACTTTATATGAGTCTGATATGATGACTAAGAAGTTATGTTTTCATTATTAACTACTAGAAAAATCCTGGTAACCCATTACAAATTATTGAAGTATTTGCCATTCTTAAGAAATTATTATCTGGAACAGTATTGTAAAGTGAAGATCGTGGTAACTTGTTAGTAGTTATGTAAGAACACAAGGCCCATAATAATGGATATTTTTAAATAAATGTACCATAGTAAAAACATTACAGTTACCAGTTACAGTTACATTACAGTCAAGTACGATTACCCCCTAAATACAACATATCTGACACAAAATGTCAACTGCAAATCTACATTTTGGTGCCTCACACCATTTCTGTGAATTGCAGTGATTCATTTGTAAACAGGATCATATATAATACCGTTGTTGGTGAGGACAGTAATTACAACCACATAGCAACCTCAAACCAACCATCCAGAAAACCTGGATGGCATGTGCTATGACTGCAGGTTTTGCATGGGCAAGTATCATTATTTTCTTAGATGCTAGTTTTAATTGATTTTGTCCCTTCTGAAGAAAACATTTGTAATAACATTATTATACAACACAGTCAGGCATTGCAGGGCTATTTGGTTACCAACCTGAGGACTAAAAATTAAGCTACACTCAGGCAACTGCAATAAGTAAGTTACAGCTTCAAAAAAATGTTGCCTACATGAAAGCAACCATTCCTCGAACCTAAGGTTCACGAGTAAAGCACTATTAGAATGCAAAACAGTAATACCTTCATATGTTTAACAATAATTAATACTGAAAGAAGAGCATATTTAGATAAATAGTGATGTTTTTATAAATTGTGCCACATTCATCTCAATGTCAAAAAAAGGCTGAATGAATTGAATTTCCCCAAAATGTCTAAACAGGCAATGCAATGACAAATGACACAAACACCATAAAGAAATAGCACAAACACACACAGACGTTAGCTTTCTATGGTTTGTGGCGACTTTCCATAGACATTATGATTTTTATACTTTAAAAACTGTATATTCTATTCCCCTACGCTACTCTCACCCTAAACCTATTCATCACAAAAAACATTCTGCTATTTTAGATTTTCAATAAAGATCATTCTGTATGATTTTAAGCTTGTTTTCTCGTGGGGTTATAAAAAATGTCTCCATAGGTTAAGATTTACTGGTATTGTAAATGGCCAGCTAGTGAGGCCAGCTAGTGAGTGAAAAGCTGTGCAGTGTGTAAACCTCACTCCTGATCTCAAGAGGTTCTGTAGCGACAGATGCAGGGTCATGGCCTTTACCCTCCTTATTAGAGCACCCAACTCCCATGCCAGACTGTTCACTGGCTTAAGCACTACTTGGGGTGGGTAAAATGAATGCCGGTTACAGTTCTACTATACCTGAAGCGACATTTGGTCCCCACAACGTATTGAATACCAGGAACAAGCACACAGGCAAACCATCTTTTTACAGTTAAACAGTGAACAGGTACCAAAGTATTTTTTTAAATAATCATCATCTAGTAAATGATAATGATAATATTTGGTAAATTAGATTAAGACCTGATAATATTAATATACATGATTAAATCATAACATTCAAATATAACATTGATATTGATCAAGAAATATTGATATTTAATTAAAAATTGACCAACATTTTACACCCAAAGGATGAAAAACATTCTTGGAGCAATATTTAAATGTTTTAACATAAAGCACAATTTTGGAAACAACACAAAAATATTTTTGGAAATATGATACAGAAACAAGCAGCAGTCATGGCTCTAACTGGTATCTAGAGGCGGATCGTGACTGCCAAGGGGCCTGCAACATTGCACCCCAAAAAGGTAGTGTTGTGGGGCAGAGAGGTCCATTACCTCTTTCGTGAGTTCACAATACAATGACCAAATATGCAGGTGAGTCACTACAACTCTTTTTCATGTTAATATAGTTCGGTGGCTCCAGGGCTAAATGGCACATCCAGGACTTCTGAGGGTATGGGTGGATTTTAAAGGTAGTCATACCTCATGTTTCAAAGGATAATAATGAAGCTGTGATTGATTTGGCCTTCTTCAGAGTGGCCTGTTATAAAATCCTTTAAATCTCTTGATTAAAAAAATTATGTAATATTATAATGTAGCCACTGGTTATTGGTTTGACAAAAGAGTCAAGACTGTAATGCCATGCAAAGAATAAAGAAAAACAAAGCCTCTCATACTAAATGAATTTCCCCCTATAGTCCAAAGTACAAACATAGTCTTTCATCTCGAGCAGAATCTTTTCTCCTCTGTTAATATTATTATTAATTATATTATTAGTATTCTTTTTTTATATGTAAAGCTTTGAAGCAATGTAACATTGTAAAAACCGCTATAAAAATCTAATTAAATTGAAAATTGAATTAATTTTTTGCTACACCGGTAGTCTCTACAGGTATTCTCTCTTTACCCAAACCCGAATCAAAATTCTTGATTTTTAGCGCTCTTTCTTTTCTTTGGTCTTTCACTATCATCCAAAAGCAATTCATTTTATAAATTGTGCCACATTCAAATAAAAGTAAATATTTGAAAGTTTTGCCTCAGGAAACTGATATTACAGTGGATATGTTTTTTGTCTATAATACAAGAGTAAACAAAGGCTGAGCTATCTACAAAGCCACCTTAAAGGTGCAGCAAGCAATTTCTGAGTAATGCTAAATCAACATCCTAACATACACTCCTCTCCTTATAGTTCTGCACTCATAATAACATGCATGCTTGCAACACATGCATCAGCTAACAGCAGACGCATATGCCCCCTATTGCTGATTGGCTACGAGAGTGTTATGGTGTTGTGGTGATGTTGTGGTCCGATTAAACAACTTAATTGTCTCTTCAAGGTTCTGCATGTGATCCCAGACTGACTTGGTGGTGAGCACTTTAAGGTCACAGCGTTTTTTAGATTTAAAAAAAAAAAGTTTGGGTTAAATTTCAACAGGAACTGCTAAGAGAAAGTGTCTGCAAGTCCCCAACCCTGTCCACTATAATAAATACTAACTTAAGAGAAGGTGTGATGGCATATAAAAGATAACATCTTATGGGACAGGGGTATAAGGGATTTGCAATAGTACCATGAACTACACACAACATGCAAAGTAGAATACATAGATACATAAAATATATACAATACAAATATTAGAAGTTTACAATTTACAAAACACTAAGCTAAGTTAGACGTCAACAGTCTCCCAAAAAAACAGAGAAGAAAAGTCAAATCTGATACAATTCCACACAGAACCCAAAACATGCACTGCACAGAATTTTTGGCACCCTTAACTTACTATTTGGTAGCACCCCCTTTGGAAAAAATAACTGAAATCAATCGCTTTCTGTAACCATGAATGAGTTTCTTACATCTCTCTACTGGAATTTTGGACCACTCTTCTTTTGCAAACTGCAGGTCTAAATGATCTGGACTCATTGATGGCCTTTTCAGAACTCCCAGCACTTTGTTTGTAACCATTTCTGAGTGCTTTTTGAAGTGTGTTTCGGGTCATTGTCCTGCTGGAAGACCCATGACCTCTGGTGGAGATGCAGCTTTCTGACAATGGCCACTATGTTGCGCCCCAAAAGTCTTTGGTAATCATCAAGTTTTATGATACTGTTCACACAGTCAAGGCATTCAGTGCCAGAAGCAGCAAAGCAACCCCAAAACATCTTTGAACCTCCACCATGTTTGACTGTAGGGACCAGTGGTGGTTCTACATTGAATCCCGGCGCCCTCTGACAACTAACCCCCAACTAATCTTTGAAGGTCTTATTACTTTTACTGTAAACAGTGCCATGATGTCCTTTAACATCATGGCGTATGTTCTCCCAGAAAGATTGTGGTTTTCTCACATAAATTTGGCAAACTCCAGTCTTGCTTTTTTATGCCTTTGTGTCAGCAGTGATATCCTTCTGGGTCTCCTACCATAGCATTCCTTTTCATTCACATGGCGACAGATGATGCTGACACTGTTGTACCCTGTGTCTGCAGACCAGTTTGGATTTGTTTGGAAGTTAATCAGGGTTCTTTATCCACCATTCGAACAATCCTTCGTTGTAATTTTTTAATTAATTTTGCTCCTCCGTCCACGTCCAGGGAGATTAGCTACAGTGCCATGGGCTGTAAACCTCTTGATGATATTGCGCACACTGGACACAGGTAGATTTGTAGCTTTGAGATTGTCCATGTTTTCTCACAATTTTTTCTCTCAAATCTAAAGACAACTCTTTACAACTGATTACTATATTGCTCACACCTCTTACTTGCCACAGGTGTGTCTAAATACAAATTACAGGAGCATCACCTGCTTGAAACCAATTATTTCTTACAATTTTGACAAGGTGCCTATAATTTTGTCCGGTCTGTTTTTCTGTGGTTAATTTCATCAAGTTTGACCTCTGTTTTTTTGTGTTTTTCCAGTGCAATCAAAAACAATAAGCACATGAATACCAAAACATTTGCAATTTGGAACAATTTTCTGAGAGAAGTGTTGCATCTACTGACAGAATTGCAAGGGTGCCGATATTTTTGACCATGACTGTATTCAAGCACAACACTGTATTGTTAATTTGACATATTGTCCCCTTTACAGCAGTCTGATGTAATCTGTGTAAGATGAGTATGTTGTGCACATTGGAGGATTGAGGCCTCATTTTGAAATGTGCTTACGTGTCCCGTGTCCTGTAGGGTTGTACCGTATATCAGTATGATGGTCCACCAAAGTTTAAACCTGCACGGTTATCATACAGGAAACATTTGCATATCTACGTTTTTTTAAAATAAATTAAAATATCTTACCTGTGCATATGCAACTTTTTGTATATTGGTACAGTTGCGAACATGGAATTTACAGTATAACGCGGATGTTACGTAAAACACACAATTTAATGAATGTTCAAAAGTGGGTTCGATCAAAAGTGGATACGAAATGTGTTTGCAAATATCAATAGGTCAATATATCTATAAGTACAAATAGACATAAATTTATACTCTGGTTGTTTCTGCATTTCTCTGAGCGGCGCGGCTTTATCTACTACATACCAAAGTATGCATGACGCATAACTTAACTTTAAGCTTCTAAAATTTAAACTTTAATTTAAAATTGTCAAAATATATTATTACTGTACAATAGAAAGTACTTCAAAACTATAATAATAGCAAGAATAATAATATTCTTTATAATAATACAATTTATTTCAACATTGTTTTTAAGGAATATTATGTTTATCCATGTTTTAACTTTTTGTTAAATGTTATAACAAATTTGTTAAATGTTAATTTGATGATTGATAAAAACATTAAATTGTTTTTATTCAATTTCAATTCGTTTTTAATTTATTTTTTAGAGGAGAGACTTCTTTTATTAAAATGCCTTCAAATTTGTTCAATGGTTTAGTCAAAAACTTCAATTATTTTAAAGTGTCATTGATAAGAATTATTGTTTACTACCATATACCATGAAATCGGAAGCTGGGGTCCGTTCTTCGTACCTCGCTAACTAAGTTAGCTGGATTTGAGTGTTGACGATTTCACGCGATCTTGGATCGTTCAGTTCTTCGACGCTCATCCGGGACTTGCTGTCATAGCAACAGATC
>JAZGTJ010014718.1:0-13912 GCA_036877575.1 Botia almorhae
ACAGCTCACATCAGTTCCCGTCACATCATCACAGCTCACATCATCACAGCTCACATCAGTTCACGTCACATCATCACAGCTCACATCATCACAGCTCACATCAGTTCACGTCATCACAGCTCACATCATCACAGCTCACATTAGTTCACATCACATCATCACAGCTCACATCAGTTCCCGTCACATCATCACAGCTCACATCATCACAGCTCACATCATCACAGCTCACATCAGCTCACAGATCATTTTTACACAACCGTCATCACACGTCACATCATTACACATAACAGCGCACATCACAACAGTTCCTCTCTTGTCTTGTCTAATCAGAAGGTCGTTTCCAGCACTGGCAGGTAGCAACTGAAGTGCCCTTGAGCAAGGCACCTAACCCCTGATTGCTCCCCGGGCACAGCAGTAGTGTGCTGCCCACTGCTTCTCAGCAGTGATGGGTTAAATGCAGAGGTCAAATTTCGGGAATTGGTTACATTATCTGACAAATAAGTCACTTTCACTTTTTTAGAATAAAATCCTTAGCAAAACAACTTCTAATAAAAGTTTCAAGTTGGTCCATGTGTATAAACTGTGTTTGGTAGATTTTAAGAAGTGCTGTGTGGGTTGCCTGGATCGTTGAGGCATGTCTCTATGTGTTCTGACAGTTTATCCTTGTTTGCACGACTGCTAGCATTCCAGCATTAGAACCGAACAAAACTGGACTCGATTAGAGCTGACCCGCGTGTGTGTGCGCGCACTTACCCTGGCATGCTCCGGAGCGATGGTTGGGAATGAACCCCCTGCGGCAGGGGTGTGGTTGAGCGGGACACTGCTCACAAGGGTGACCCCAGGCCCGACCCACCGTAGCACAACACAGAGTCTTGGTGCACACAATCCCTGTAAGCTGGCCCTGACACATCTGGTTACTGACAGATGCAAAACAGGGCCCGGTTCTGTAATCTACAAAACACACAGAGAATATATTAGATACAGGAAGACAGCACAGCCCACAGAGAGAAACACTGACTGTTGTCTGGGAAAGATTTGACAATCATGTTGTAGCTGAGGGTGATCTGGAACAGCCTGTCTGTGAAAATCAGGGATGCACAGTTCCTGCAGAAGACTTTAAAATCAACCAAACACATTTACCATACTAACACACAAAACACTTTGCTCTGCATATGAAAGAAAATTAGATCCTGACTGAGTGAACTCACATTCCAAATAAGAAGTGAGACACAATGATCTGAAGTTATGAACAGATCTCATCTTCTCTCCTCTCTTGATAAACACTCATCGGGGGGAACAGTTGATACTGTAGTGTGACGTGCTGCATTGTGTCTGAATGAACCACTGACAAACATTCTGCTGTATTTGAGGACAAACATAAACACCACAACACTATTCAAAGAAATTCCCATAATGCAACTGACACATCAACACAGTATAAATGTGTTTACATAATTACACATCGGCACATTTTAACACTGACCTTTATTTGTGTGTAGTGATTTTATCTCAAAGTAACTAAAATAATATATTATTTTAATTTTGTGGCATTTTAATTAGTCTGACTTCAAACAGCTTTGTCAAACACTCCTGTAATCCACTATTAAATCGTTTAGCCAATCATAACAGAGGACATTTACATAAAAGTCTTGAAAGCAGAATAACAGCCTGTTTATTTCCAAATGTCAGACAGAGTGACAAACTCAACCAAACATCTGTTTGTTACACATCACAAGTCAACTTGTAGGAGAAAATTGTATTTAAAAATGTATAGAATTTTTTCAAGGAATGATCATTAGTCTCGCAACAGGCATTTACATTGTGAAACCACCCCTTTGTGTGTGTGTGTGTGTGTGTGTGTGTGTGAGAGAGAGACACTCCCTGCACTGCTCAACATCTGTGAGTGATAAAACACACTCACTCACAGACACACACACGCACTCAGGCAGAATTACTTGTGCTTGATTCATTGTGGAGCTCATGATCTTGAGCAGTTCATCAGCTGAATAAATCTCTGGGAATCTCTAGGAATGCTGCTGTATTCTCTCTGTCTCTCTCTATCTGTCTGACTCATGCAAAAATCCAATTTAAAAATCATGTACAAAAATGTGACTTTAACAGAGACAGTTCTCATTCAGACCTGACGCGCACACACAGCACATACACATATACATTCAACTATTTCTATGTTTCTGTAAAAAGTGAAAATTCTGTTCTGAGGGTTTTAGCTCTTGTTTAGGTGCAGTAATTGTGTGTTAGGAGAACAGACACACATGTCAGATTCATGTCAAGTCAGATTGGACACTACAAATGTGATGTAATGTTATTATGTGCCTTACGTCTGACTATGGTTTAAATGATCAGACCCCGTTTACATGTACGCATTTATAATTGGATCACCAGAGACAGATGCTAATGCAGGTGTAAATGGGCCAAAGTCTGGTTACTCTGCTGGAACACCTGACTTTAGGAAGACTGACCTCATACACTAAAAATCAGCATGACATCATTCACTTCAAAATGCATGAAATAAAAGTGAAGCTGTGAGAAAATCTTATTTGTTTGCACACAACATGAGCTTGGATATTTTATGATGTGAAAACAGTGACATTCACAGGTTTAAATGTGACTAAAGTGAACAAATACTTTTTGGAAGTAACTTAACTTCTGCAGTAACTTAATGGGGTAAGAGGAGCCATGTGTTGAAGCCCTGCAGAAATACACACACACATGTACATATAGACACTCACACAGAGACACACATACACACACATAATCGCACATGTGGTTTACGTGGACTCTTCATAGACATAATAATTTTTATATCATTTTTTTCTAACCCTGTTTCTAAACCCAACAAAATACTATGTAGTATGTTTTTCAACCCATTTGGTTCATGAGAATACAGAGAGTGTCCTCATAAACCATGTTTACATCGTTATACGCGTGTCCTCGTAAACCACATATATATATACACACACACATACTCGCACACACACACACACTCACTGAGTGTTAAACCCTTGATTCAGCAGGGAATTGCATGTATTCCTTGAGCATGTGTCATAAAGAGATGTTTCCACTTGCTGTTGGACACAAATATGTATTTAAACAACTCGGGCATCAAACAAACAGAACACTGTGTCCTGTTTCACAAACACAGAATCCAGCACATCTGCAGCTAATAACATCACCACAATACATCACAATCCAGAAATCAACACACACACAAACCGGTTCTGGGTGGATGAGAACAATGCAGTGAGTTCTGCCTGTGCTATTTCCTCATTGCTCTATGTTCATCTGACACACTGATCTCTGTCCGTTGTCTTGCAACTTGCTGTTTTCAGGATCTTGTGCTGTAAACATCTCACTTTTGAAAAGATCTCGAGACCCAGTAACGCGTGTAGCTTCCACCTCCAAGTGTGTAACAGTAATGGCCCATGAAGCTTGTGCAAGTGAGCACTGAAAATAGTGATGCCACACATATGTGAAGCAGCTTTTTCTGCACCAACACTGTCATGAGCACAGCTGTCATCCTGTACACTCAACACCTAGCAGCACATTCATCATCCATCACACTAGAAGAAGGTGGCTTTAGCCGAGACGGGGTAATAAGGGAATGACAGATGACTAGGGGACTAACCTGTAAAGTGTGTGTAAGTTAGTGTGTGTCTTACCTCTTTCACACTGAGCTCCAGTAAAGCCATAATTACAAAGACAGCGGTTTGGAGCAACACATCGGCCTCCATTGAGGCAGCCAGACTCACACACAGCTGCAGAGGGACAGAAAGAACATGAAATGACACTGGCGTTTGTCCATCAGTGCGGATCATGTGTGTGTATATGTTATTATGGGATGTCTTACGCTGGCCACAGTGAGCTCCATTGTAGCCTTTCTGACACAAACACTGATCCTCCAAACATGTGCCTCCATTCATGCAGCGAATGTTACAGTTCTGAACTGAAGACAAACACACACCCACACATTACTCACACAACACACACAGTACACACAATCCATACAATGTATTTTCTCCTAATGAGAATATATTATAGACTTCTGGTGTTCATATTATATACTTTTTAAATTAATAATAATTCAGCTCCACTAAAGATAACATAAAAACAACATTGTTTAATTGATTATAAATAATATAACCTAACTTTAATCCACACTCTATATACAGATACACACACACACACACACACACACAGAAGTATCTCCTGGCACTGACACTGCAGCTGCTCCAGTGAGACGCAGTAAGCAGAGGGTGAGGCCTGTTGACTGTGGACAGACTCCAAATCACACACCCACCACACAGACCAGACACTCACACATACACAGACCAAACACACAGAGACATGCACTGACACAGATCAGCCACACACACACATACATGCACAGACACACACACACACACACACACACACACATAGATCAGCCACGCACAGCTCAGCCACACACACAGGTCAGCCACACACACACACACACACACACATAGATCAGCCACGCACAGCTTAGCTACACACATAGGTCAGCCACACACACACACACACACACAGATCAGTCATAGTTCAGCCACACACACACAGATCAGCCACAAACACACACACAGATCAGACACACATTTACATTTATTCATTTAGCAGGCGCTTTTATCCAAAGCAACTTACAGGATCAGCCACGCACAGAACAGATCACACACAGATCAGCCACACACAGATCAGCCACAAACAAACACACAGATCAGACACAAACACACACACAGATCAGACACACACACAAACACACACACACACACACACAGATCAGACACACACACAGATTGACACACACACACACAAATCAACTCAGTCAGATTCCACCTCTGCACAAATCTGTATCAGCATTTTTAAAAGATCTTCCCAAATGACCTTTCTTTGCTTTGACATTATGCATCTAATCCATTAAACAACTTCCTTCGGATGAACACAGATTTACACATTCTGCTATCGGGGTTACAGTCAGACATTAATCACACACATTTATCAGTCAGGCTGATTAACTGGACATTAACTGATTAACTGTTTGGCTATTCAAACTAGTGACAGTCATTATATTATATTACATATACACTCCACACTGCTCTACAGACATCAGATATTGGCTTCTGCCATAAAAATAACAATATCAGTTATTCGCTAAGTAGGAGAGCCTTCAAAATAACAAAGTGTATAAATGTGACTATTAGAAGATCAAAAGTTTACATCTAAAAAACATTCAACAGAAAAAAAATTAAGAGAATAAGAGCTAAAAAACAAGTGTTAGAAGTCATTATGTGAACTCTGAGTGGTCATACTGCTGTCACTGACACATTATACAGACAGACAGAACTTTGGTACCTGATTTGGATCCGCAGGTGGGTGCAATCTGTCCAGTCGGACATGTGCACATATTGGGCCTGGAGCAGAACCCGTCTCCACAGGAGCTACGGCAAATTGCTGGGAAAAGAATTAAAGATCATTCACACAGTCATTCACACAGTCCTGTGCATCCGCATGCATGGAATAACAGTTAATGAGAGGTCATAAACTCTTGGAGAATCTGGGCCATTGTGACCCTCTTAGCTGAACTGTTGAGCTCCAAATGTAAACAACATCTCCCCACTCACCACGCTGTCAAAATCACACAACACAACATGCACAGGAGTCTTTCTGCATGCTGTGATTCAATTCATTTGGAGGATAAATATAAAAACAAGTGTCCAGTTTGTGTAGACTAAAACTAACCACTGTTCTGCACAGTGTGTGTCCATTTACTTCTACTGGATCACCACACACCAAACAGGAGATTAAGGAAGACTTACGGACAATGCACTGGTTCCCTCCAGCCAGGGTCTTCCATCCGGGACAGCAGTATGCGTGGTGCCGTGACCCGCACACGTTTGGCCTGCAGAAACAAAAGCAAAACTTGGTTTGTTTTTTTCTACTGGGGAGAGATACATTCATCTGATGTTTGGGAGTGTACTGATTTCATGGAGTATTCTTTTATTTCTCTTAATTCTGGAAATCTGATATGTTCATATATTAAAACATACCACATTGTGTTGTTTTGTGTTTTATTGAGGTCGACAGTGCATACAGAAACATGCAGCATCTCTGTAAACAAACATTTTTTGACACTTTACCACACAAACATCCAACAAAAACATAAAAAAGCAACAACTGCTGGTCACGTCGATGTCTACAAACAGAAACGTGTTATAAATGTTATTTGTCGCAGTTCAACGAATTCTGTTGTGCAGAAACAGGTTTTCTTCACCATTTAATTAATGACTTTTCCAGCAGTTCATGATTACTGAAGAGTGGCGTTTAAAATATTGTTATAAAGAATTCATTTACAAAGAGACAATATCAACTACAGGTGTGTATATTCGATACAGAAACTGACGGGGTTTTTAATGATTTGAAGACTAAATTTATTCACAATGTCTCTCAATTTAAAACTATTTCCAGTTTTTCCAGGACTGCAAAAACCCAAAATAAACATCAGATGTAAGACGTTGGAATTGTTCGGTAGTTGACGGTGATGAAGGTGAATTGTCTGTGATATTTACCCTTTCAACACGTCCTGCCCGCCGCCCCGCCGCTTAGATCTGCTCGACCTTTGCGGCTCCGCACTTCTATCTGCGCTAGTCTCTTGCATCTGCACAGCTCTGTCTGCGCCTGCGTCCAGCGTCTGCGCAGACACACACAGCAACACGAGCGCTGAGAGTCCCGCCGCGAACGCGAGCAGCCGCCTCATTCTGCGCGCGCTCCCGCTGCACGACAGACGAATCACATTTAAAACGAAAGTAATAAAACGCAAACTTATTAAACATTAAGAAACAGGAGCTCTGTGTGAATGTGTGGAATCTGAAAAGAATAACACATTAAAGTAACTTTAAACCAAGAGAATTAAACTGAGATAAAGTTTCTGTACCTTCAGTAGATGATGATGACGGTGCTGTCTAATCCAACACTTGTGCAAAAACTAAGCTTTTAAAGTCCGTGATGGAGGTTGTCAGGGTGTAAAGAGTGCAAAGAAAGCGCAGCAGGATGAGGGAGCGAGTCTGCTGCGTCTGCCGATCTGACTCTCAATCTGCTGCGCCGCTCAAGTCTCGTCCAGCAGAAAACTCTCCTCACATCCCGCGAGAATCTGCGCGAGTTCACAAAAAAGCATTCGCCCTTTATTCATTGATACGTTCAAATGGACCATTTTCAACCGGATAACCTTTGAAGAGCAACTGTGAGCACAGACTTTATTACATGACCACTGCGACTGAAAACAATTAAACAATTATTTTATATATATATATAGGTAACGCATATTTGCGTGTGTGTATGTAGCATATTTGTATAAAGGAGCTGCGTGACGTGTGGATAAACGCCAGTATATCACTCATTCTATATGAGAATAATCATATATCCTGCATACGCAATATGAACGCAATACCACATTTGCATCTATCAGCGCAAAACGCAAGTGAACTTGAACTAAGTTGCGTGCTACTCAGAAAGTGGAGCTGCGCTCTTCCATAAGGCGCTCTTGTCATAAACACGGGCAGCTTTTGAAATCGTGTTCTTCCAGCATCGAACTTAATCACAGGCGAGTAAAATCTGACCACTTTCTAGCCATTGCCTATTGAAAACATTTTAGTCACCCAGCGTAAAATTTGGTCGCACATGGCAGTGATTTACTCGCATTGTAGAGAGCTGAGAGCAGAATGAGTGACATTTCTTGTTTGTAGTGGTACTACTGCATACATGACGTTAATGTAGTTGCCCAAATTATGAGTTTAAATGCACTTAAAAATAAGGAGTGTTTTGGACATGCACCATGGTATTCTTTGAAGTACGCTGTAGTACCGTGCTATTTGTTGTAATTCTTTGTTTTGATACATTAACTTAATGCGAATATCACTCGGTCTCCTCTGGAATGAGGGAACGCGCCTCATATTTGCTCGTCAGCGTCATCTCTTGTGCGCGTTCCTGTTGTCTGAGGGTGCGCGCCCGTTGGCAGCGCCGTCACTTGTGTAATGAGCCATAAACAATACACAATGAGAGAAAGAAGCTCATGGGAAACAATTTATGAATTTTTCTTATAAGGCGTGCTTCACAATACACAATTCAAACTATTGTCTACTATACTCAAACATTGTTTTTGAAAGGAATGTGTGGCCCCACAAAAAAGGTATTACATGGTATTACCACGGCAGTTTATGACTTTTGGGTTAGGGCTCCTGGTGTTCCTGTAGCTCAACAGACCTTTATCACACATCCTGCTTCCGGTAAGTAAAGCAGTGTATCGCTACTTCCGGTACTGGGCTGCTCTAATTTTAAACAATGACGCACTTATCTCAGTTTTCACACAAAGAGAACTGAGGAAAGCTGGGTGAGACTAACACGGCAGAGTGACCATTCTGAAGATATCATTTTTCAGTTATGTCTGAAACTAAAGTGGAGAACTTCTGAAATATTGCATTAAATTTGTTTCCAAATACTTAACACAGGAGAGCACAAAATACCTTTAATGAATGTTGTTTCAGTGAGTTTTGGGACCAGAGTATGTTAGGGCTAAACTTTACAGACATTTAGCTATGTTCACTATATCTGACACTGCATGCAAAGGAAGGAGCTAAGAACTGCTAAGTTTAAACTTATCCTGCTAAAAGTTTAAAAAGCTAGTCTTGATTATAAATGATTAATAACATGACATGAGTAGGCTTACGTTAGCATTTATTTCTTTGCAGACTGCACAAACTGAATAGAAACTATTTACCGCAAACATACAATTTATTTGCTCAAATCCTGTAAATCAACACGCAGTTTTAGAGGTCGCTTTATTTAGGCTATGTCGATGTTAGACAAAATTTGTAGCAAAACGTCTCTCTTAGTAATAAGCTGAAGCTAACAGGATAGCTAGCAACCAGAACACATTGACATTGCAATTACTTGTAGTTGAAAATAAACGTTTAGAATAAGACCTTGTATCTCTTGTCCAGCTTCACTTTGGTACAGTAATTTACCAAAATTACTGGCAAAAAAAACTTGAATACACAGTAAGTCGCTTTGGATAAAAGTGTAAATTAATAATAATTATATAATAATAATTTGGCAACAATACCACAAGATGGCGCACAGCAAATCTCATTAATTAGCATGCACCGGATATTAGACATGAAAGTAACAAAGCTGTGTGGTAAACAGAGGATGAGCTTGTGAATGAGGATGAGTTGCTATAGACAAAGATTGTGCTCGCTAGACTCTAGGTTTAGTCTCATCCTTAAATGTCACTTGCAGTGTTATAATGATTAAATAAGCCAGCTCACAGTCAGGACTGACCTACAGCCAAAGAAAAGCACATTGAATGGTCTGGAACTCCCCAGAGTCCATCCAAGAGTGATGCTGAAAGAACAGCACTGGGTAGGTGGAGGACACAGGGATGACTAATGATCCACACCCAGCTCTCACTGGACTCGGCTGTGTGGTGCATTTCGCTTTCTTGCATGTGCATGTAGTTAGCAGGCTGGTTTTACAGTTTAAGAGTTAGCCAGGTTATCTCTAAGTAATCTTTAGTAAAACGTGAACTGTTTAAACCAAAACATAATGTTTAAACTGAAGTTTCATGAAATTTGAATAACTGAGTATGGAGATGTCACAGACTGTTTCCTGTGAACTTTAATGTTGTGCGACAGGTGTGTCAACACCTTGTTTAGTGGCTGGCGGTTCATCTCAGGGTCTTGTCACAGTTTAGGTTCAGGTCTGATAAAAATCTTTCAGTATGTCTGTTCATTTCTCTGTGTGTTTACTTTTTCCAGGGCTGTGTGCTATGGCTTAAACAGATGGCCCAATATACTGACCTACTTTTCAAAGGAATTCGTCCCCCTCTTTCTCTCTCCCTCTCACAGCACGTGACCCAATAATGGCATCTCGTTTCAGTTTCTGGCGGATGGCAGACGGATGAAGGAGAGGGGTTGGGAAGCGTGTGACTGTGTGAAAGTGTCTTACTCAAAGTTTATTTTCCTTGGCTCAGGAGCATGTGTCTGTTTTTATTTCCTGTGGACTGCAGAAATGACTCCCAGACAATCATAGATGAGGCACCTGACATCAACATCAAAATCAAATCAGTGAATTACTTTCCTTTAAAACGACAGAACATCATCTGTGCAGTAGCACAACAGCAGTTGGGCTTCTTACATTTTCTGGAGAATTTGCATTCATGCATTCATTGCAGTAGCCAGTGTGGTGGGGGGGGGGGGGATGGCCACAAAGAATTTTTCTGCCTCCTGGTTTGGCCACTAAAACTAAAAATTGCACATTTCAATTTCTGTGACTGTACATGAAAGTACATGATTGTTTACTAAGGCACATGTTTTCAAGCTCACCGTAATATTCTAGCATTCCTTGAACACACAGGAACAAGTTTTTCTGTTTATCTTCCCACTATCCATCTCTGAAGTCCAGTTTTGACCTGTAGGTACCACATTACTGACCTGAGCCGAGGCAGGAGCAGTTTTCTAGATGATTTTACCCTGCACCCTTGGAGAACTCTTGGCAGAACAGTCGCTCCTGGGGAGTTTCACTGCTGTTCCAAGAGTTCTTTATTTAGACTATTGCTGTTGGTCCATACAGTTCCAGGCTTTTGGAAATGGCTTTTGTAACCATTTCCAGACTGATAGCTAACTCGTGTGAATATACTATTTCTCATGTTGTTAGAACTTTTCTTTGATCATGACAAATTGCACTTGTTAAATGTTCGCGAGGGTAAAGGAGAACAAGCAAAGGAGAACAGTCAGTTACACTTGACTGGTTTTAATCAATGAGCTTATTTTAATATCCTAATTTTTTAAAGTATACTGGTTGGCATTGGATACCAAATCAATGTCAACTTAACATTGCAAGCAGAGTTAATTGACCTGATGTATCACAAATGAGGAAGACGAGCTGGTGTGTTCTGCTGAACTCCTCGTCTTTGTGGGTCAGCATCACAGGCAAATATCTGCAAACAAAGCAAACAGAGATAAGAGGGCCTTTGATAACCAGGCTGTTTTGTGTTTAAAGAAAAACATTTGTGATATTTCAGTGTGCTTGTCACTTCTCTCGCTTGCAGGAACATACAGGCTGCGTTTACACTGCACAAAAAAATCACATTTTGTACTCACATTTGACACAGATCAGAATTTGTTGCATGTGTGTAAACACATTTTTTCGTGATGTCAAACTCATTGGACTGACCTTCATGTTAAGTGTTTAATAGTCAGCTGAAGAACTGAAATGGTCATTAATCTTTCCAGGCGAACTGTCCACAGCACAGACACAGCAGCATTTGTTTCCAATGTCTGCCCACCTATGAAAGGTGGAATCACATCATAAAAACAGAATTGAATCACTAGGACACAAGAAGGATTAAAGAAATTCACATACTTACTGTTTCATCATTTCAACGCAGGCACAGAATGTGTTATCTGAGAGTGTGGATTAACACAAAACCAACTGTACAAAAAGTACAGCAGGAATCAGACTCAAGACTCTTATATTATTCCAGAACTCAAGTGAATTATACAGTTCAGTTTACAAATATCTGCTAATAAAAGTCTTAAGTCTAAACTTGCAATCTTTTTACATTACCAGTCAAAAGTTTAGGATCACTTGACAAAATTGTTTCTTATGATCTTAAAAATCTTTTAATCTATATGTTTCAATGTTTTAAAATACTTTGCAGACAAAAATATAATTTTTAAGTTAAATAAATATGGCAACATAATTTCTTTTATTAGAAAACTAAACTTTTATTTTAAAAAAAAGTATTTTTGAAATGGATTACTTGGACCAAGTAATGAATGAAAACAGCCAATAAGAGTCCGTAGATGGAAAATTCCTTCAACTGTTTAAAAAGCTTCGCAGATTGAGACCTCAGAGAGCTGCATGATGAAATGACAAATGTACAGTTTGCAGATTGTAGGCAAAGGGTGACTACATTGAAGATGCTAAAATATAAAAGAGTTCATTTATTTTGGATGCTTTTAGTCACAACATAATTGCTTATAAATACAATTGTGTCATTCCATGCTTTTGATGGGTTTACTATGATTTGAAAATGTGGAAAAATAATAAGTAACTGATCTTAAGCTTTTGACCGGTAGTGTAAGTGTGATGGCTGGTTCTTTCTCTAATATTAAGGCAGGGCTTGTAAATGTGAGTGTTTTTCCAGTGAACTCATTAAAGCCTCTGCACTGTGACTCCAGGAAGTTGTGTCGCTGTTGTTGATTGGAGTGTTCTTACTAAGAATTCACTGTGCATTAGTGTAAGTGAGCAGACTGTGGGTGGTCTGTCTGAGACACCTACATCATGTGATCTCAGCCAGTATGATGTCATAGTTGAGCTCTGTGAGACGGTGGAGTGGCACATGCAGTGCTTCTCTTCTCTGATGTTTACCTAATTCACTCTCTGACTCTAACCAAGACAAATAACCACCCACTCAATGATGTCATCCAATCAAACACAGCACTGCACACAAACACATGCTGGTCTGCTGTGTTGAGGGGCAGCTCCATCCAGAGCAGACAGACAGAGAGACAGAGAGACAGAAAGAGGTGGAGAGCGGGCAGCTGTCATCTGTAGTGACTCCTAACACCAGTGGTAAAGATTAATGCCCCCACACCCACATATATCTCAGCCTGTTTCTCTGTATTCTGCTGCTGATGGACAGTATTGCACACACCACTGGACCAGTTCCACTTCATCAACACCTAGTGAGTCTGTGAGCTCTTTATTAATTAATGGTGTTTGTACATTAAACATTATAGTTAGTCAATTGTAATAAAGTCCAACCCAAAATACAGTAACATAGTACAAAAAGAAAAATTCAAAATCTAATTTAATGTAACCTAATTGTTAAGATTGCTATGCGTGTGTATGTGTGGTTGTGGGTGTTTATCGTTTACAAACAATTCAACTCGTCGGCAGAATGACACAGCTTAAACTTGAAAACATTGTTTTTAGATTTTAGACAAATTTTTAGATTTTAGACAAAGAAATGTTTGTTTTTCTAAAAGTGTTTTTTGAACTGACTTCAGATCCATCAAAATGCAGAGCCCTGTGAAACTTAGGCACAGGCACTGCTTTCCATTTAGCTCTGATAATCAAAAACATGAATCCTAAAACTGTTTCCACCCTCAGGCAGTGCATGCTGGGAAATATCACCACTTCTCAGCATCTTGAAAGCACCGGAATCTCTTGATTTTGGCATTAATGCAGAACTGACAATGCCTTAGATGTGCTCTGGAAGGTCAAATATCTAAAAGTTGTCCTGGGTCACCAGGCCTTTGACACAGATTGCAAAACACATTTGATCTGGAAAACAAGAAATAAAGATGAGTGATGGGTTCTGGAACCAACAGTTCCAGTTTATCTATTATAAATAACCTGTAACACTTTCAAAAGAAGTTTTAATTCTGTGCTGTATTTCTAAACAGTCAGTACTCCATCATACTGTCTACTGTAAGCTCTGTGTTTCTCTTGGATGCTCACAATATGAAATATTTGTCTGAATCTCACTGCTGCATTTATCAATGGTTTATTAATGCTGTCTGCTGTCAAGCATTAATATGACTTCCTCATACCGAGTGTAAGTACTGAACTTCAGTGTGCAAAAGATAAAATGATCTACAAATTATGTGTCTTATTGTTGCATGTCTATTACAGCAGGTCTCCTGGTGTAGATCTGTTTGTAGATCTCTAGCAGTCGTTCCTGATGTGGATCTGTTTGTAGATCTCTAGCAGTCGTTCCTGATGTGGATCTGTTTGTAGATCTCTAGCAGTCGTTCCTGGTGTAGATCTGTTTGTAGATCTCTAGCAGTCGTTCCTGATGTGGATCTGTTTGTAGATC
>JAZGTJ010014719.1:2166-13912 GCA_036877575.1 Botia almorhae
TATATAGGAAGTTCACAGCCGCCTCTATTCTAATTGACTGAGAATTAATATTTTTTTACACTGTGTAAGAAAAACTTTCCTCCTTTAAGTTGCCTTTTCCAACCTTAGACGAGTCAGTAATTGCACCTACTATTAGGCCAATATTGTAATAGTCTGGTGGTGCTATGAAAAACACCTTTAAAGGTAGGGTAGGCGATCTTTTTCAGAAATATTTGTTGTGCTGGTTAAAAGTCTCTTCACATCCTGATAGCAATTACTATGTAAAGTGTTTATTAAGTTTATTATATATTATATAAAGTCTAAATACATTTATATAAATATACATCTTCTGTGAAAGTCACAGGAGCATAAAATGTTTGTCCAATCATTGCATTCAGTCCAACTTGTCTGTCAAACTATGTAATTGCATACTGCTGCACACCCTTCACATGTTTTGTAGGAGGCGTGGCTTTGGAGAGTACTCTAAAGGGATAGCGTACATTATGCTTTTAAAGCTAGCTTGCTATTGTTAACCTGTCTAAAAAAGGCCTACCCTACCTTTAAGCAATAATGCTGTTTATACCCATATATTTAAGTACCAAAATGCAAACATATTTTTCAATATTGATTGCACACACTGTTGTCCTAGAAATTAACATTTTAAATGTTTTGTATAGACATTTGTATAAAAAGTATCTTTGTAATGAATGTAACTTTGTGCTATCCTAAATTAATATGCATGCCTCTCAAAAACTAGTGCCACAGCTTTTATTTAAAATACAGCAAACTTGGCACAACCAATGGTTTGACTGATTTTTTTGGAAGAAACCAAGACAGAAAGTAAAATAACCATTATTTCTGCAATTCTGTGACACTAGTGATGCAAAAATGACACAATCATATTGTCGCAATGAAAGAGGCTTATGTAACTCTTGATTTGTAAGTGGAAATAAAGTGATGTTAAACACAACAGTATGCAACACTGCAAAAATATACTTAAATTTAACCAAAATCTATACACGTTACTTCTGCACTTTAACATGAAAACCTTTGTGACTTTCCACATTGCAAACAATGCAGAACCTTCACATTAAAAAGCAATAAACTGAGATGTTTATAATTGTTAGCATGGTTTGAATTCTACCACTAGTTTAAAAGACCAGTTTAAAGACTAGGAACAAACTGAGAATGTTTGGGATGTGTGAAATCAGTGCAACAGTGTATATTTGAAAGGGTGTGCATTACACAACAGTCTATGTGAAAACGTATTTGCCTTCTTAAATGTTTTTAAACATCAACGTGGTTTGAGTGTTATTTGCTTAATAACAAGTAGTTCCTTTTCAAATGACATTCTGTTTGAGTGTTATTTGCTTAAGTAGTAGTTCCTTTTTCAAACGTCACTCTGTACTGTAAGCAGTTGTCTGTATAATATCTGTTGTAGCCCATTAATGGACAATCATACAGACTTGTCATATGTCCCCCCCCCAATTGTATATCAACACAAATTGTTAAAATAGTTTGAACTGGGGTAAATATCACAAAAACAAATGTAAAAAGAAATATTTTGCATAAAGAAAATAAAGCCTGTTTTTTAAGCAAATATTACTAAAAATGTAATACAATACAGTTAAACAAACACTACCATGTATATACATTTGCAACTTATCAACTATACTACTATATATATTATTGTAATACATAATATTTATATAATTTTAGTCATGCTACATTGTCATGTAAGTAAATCACAATGGAAATAATGTCATAATGGAAAAAAAAACTACTGGTAATTAAAAAGGCTTCATTTTCCTTAAGCAAATTATTCCTATTTATTTATTTTGAATTTGAGGTACAAAGACAGTTTTGACAAGATTGATCAAATTCCATTTTTACTTTCCAAGTCTACCCAAAAAACAACTGCTATCAGGAATTTCACCACAGTTCTGCCCTTCAGCAAATGTTCATCAAAGTACTGAGACATTAGTGTAAGTGACTGTTGTTGCCTAGACAACATTGTGATCGTTAACAATCACACACATTAAAATGCAACTTCTTGCATTTAAACATTTCTTTATTCATTATTTCTTATGTAATGTTTACTATATAGTTTAATTTATTAAAGCATCACTTATTTGGTTTATTAATTCAGTGTAGCATCACTTTCTCACAATGAGCTGGGGGTAACATCAGCCTTTAGTGTTCAATGATTTGCACTTCGAATTTTCTCAAAGGTACTCTAAGGATACTAATTTCAACACACTACAGGATGGGTGAAAAGTAACTAGGTTTTAAAAATTGGTAATAAAGTCCATATTTCTAATACAAATCTATTGAAACAAATTGTATATGTACTATATAACATTGGAAAATAAAAGCAAATCTTTACATTTTAATGTAAAGCACTAGTGCCGTCAATCAGTTTCCTTAAACGGCATGGGATGGAATGCAGTCTTCTGAAAGAAGTCGTCTGGGATATTGCTGAGCACCTCTTGCGACCAAAGCCTGTTCTATTGACGCAGAAAATATGAAACCCTATTTACTATCATTAGTAAGTTTATTAAGTCTATTTAGACACCGTTTTCATCATGACTCCAGTGATGACTCGTTTAATTTTTGATGTGTAATTTTCACCCACCCTGTACAATTTGGGACATACTAATTCTAATTTTGAATACCATTTAGGGTGGTAGGAATGTTAATTGGACAGAGGGATGTCTGTGATGGTGATCAGTCAAATAAACTTGATGCTTATTTGGGTTTAAATTTTACAAAGCAGCAACAGCTTCATGTCCATAATAATAACAACAAGATACTCAAAGTTCAGAATGTACATTTAAATAACATGTGACACCCTTTTTAAGAAAAGGGCGGAATGTAAACCAGAAACACTTGGCAGAAAAGCAGAGTCTATTAAAACNAGCTTGGAGGAAGAAAGTCTTAAAGGCACCAGTGAAATAATTCAACACACATTTCTGGTAAAATAAGATTAAAACCCTGAACCAGTTTCACATCAAAACTAAATGAAACAATTTTTTGAGTTTTAAAATTTCTACATATAAAAGATGAAGAAATTAAGTTTGAATTCATGGATATATTACTTTGAAAAAACTTTCCTTCAATCTTAATTCGCAAATAGCTCTTATGCAAAGCAAAATAGCATTTTGTAATAAAATAAATATCTTTAAAGTTTATGAAACAAATAAGTTCCAAAAGTGTCAAAATCTTGAAAACAAACAAAGGTAGTTGACTAGTGTATTTACAGCACTGGTGCTTTCAGCTGATCAAGAAGTTTGATATTAAGTAGAAGAAAAGTCCCAAACTGAAGATTGCAGACGACGTTAACTACATCTAGCATGCCTTACCCACCAATTACAGCAGATTCAGATTAAGAGTTTGATGGGTCACCCAGCTAATTATCATGGCTTAATGTTCAGAAGTAAAATTTCTTGCAAAGCAGAATTTGAAAATTATACAAAATTAGAGCAATTGAAAGGGGAAAAATGAAAGTAGATTTAACAGAAACCACAAAAACCACCCGAAAATTGGGTTGTGTCTTGCTCTGGCTGTCTATACCTTACTTCTGAAGAGCGGCTTGGCTCCTGGCCCACAGTACTCATTGTAGATGAGTTTGAAAAGGAAAAGGTGGAAGAGTGTGATGAGGGATGCCACGCTGAACCAGAAAAGGAATGGCAGCCCAGGGTACTGTTTTGCCATGTGGTCCTCATGTGCCAAGATGGCCTTAACATGCATGGTGTGCCTCAGGTCCTGCAGGTGAGTTAGATCGGTGGAGATGTACAGTAGGGGTGTTATGGGCTGGGTCACCATCACAGGAAACATGTGACCCCGCAGCTCTGAGGTTAGCTCCACAGGCTCATTCATGCATCCCGCTTCACAAGCGTACAACTTCACAGGTTTCTCTTGAGGCTTAACAGACACGTGCAGGAAAGGTTTTCCTTCAACATCCTGCAATACGGCCAGGTTAATGAGATCTTTATTGTAACGGATACCCCTAAAAGAGTAGCTGTTGTGAAGAACGTCAGGGTCGGCCTGAAACTGGAGATGGTTTTCAGTGAACTGCAGACCTCCGAAACTAAGGACAATACCCTGCATCATACCATGAGCACCTGCTGCCACAAGCACCTTGCAACCTCTTTTCTGGAAAGTCAGATTCCAGAGGTTGACAAGTTGCAGGATCTGAGCTACATTAGTCAGGTGCTCAGGCCACAGGTTCTCAGCGTGCATGGTAGCATGGCCACTGAAGCAGTGATCAGCATAGTTCAGACTGGACTCTAGCTTTTCATGCTCTACTGTAGTGAGACTCCGATCCAGCAGGGGCGCTGTAGAGGTGGAGAGAACATAGTAGAGGGTGTTGTTGACAGTGTGACTGGATGGAGTGTGCGTGTCTGTTATCTTTCTGATCTCCACACCTGTAAAGCAGCAAGTAGTACACAGAAAGAGTGACCATGTTTAAGACCAAATTTATGCCATCAGCATATTAATATTGTTGTATGCCACAATTTAATTAAGGGACAAAAACAGAAACAAAACAAAAACGTACAAAAATTGTGTAGTTATTATGCAGTAAAGAAATGTAGTTTGTGATGACATCAAACTTATATTTCCTGCAAAATCCGATCCAACGTCTTAATAAATCATTATCATAAATTTACTGTTGTGAATCAGGGTAAGGTAAGGAATTTTGAACACTAATCTGTTATGTATTTGCTCAGTAACTTTTTAATAACCACTGTTTATTTTAACCAAAAAACAATATGGATTGCAGATTTATTGTTAACCTGTTATTTTCACTGAATGTATTAAAAGTAGTGCCTAGAACTAGTGTTGCTTTCGTCAACGAAAATTATGACTAAATACCGTCGTCAACGAAACTTTATCACATGACGAAAACGAGACGAGACGAAACGTAAATACTGGCCATGTGACGATGACTATAATTAAATGTATGATGCAATATCGTTGACGAATAAAAACGAGACTAAATGTCGTTTACGAAATAAAAACTATGCTAAAATGTCTCTTCATTTTAGTTGACGAAAACGAGACGAAACTCGCTTCAGAGGCTGCATCACAGACATATACAAATGCATGTTTATGCTGCATCAGGTCGTACTGCGCAAGCGCAGGCGACGTCACTTCCTCAAGCCCCACTCGCGGCATTATTCAGAAGACAGCAACAAGTCTGAAGGGAATCGCGCGGCGAACGCTTGAAACACTCAATGCGCGCCGCACGATTCGCGCGAATCGCGTCGCATGATGGCTATTCGCGTCTTTGCATTGACTTAACATGTAAATCACTCGCGCTTGCCGCTTCATTCGCGTCCGGTGTGAACGCACCTTGACAAGGGGAAAGGGAGCGACGGCCGACCAGCTAGGTTTCGTCTTCGGTAGAAAAAGGAGAAACGACATTTGGAAAAACTTTTATTACATAGATGTGACACTATTTTATTTATTGTTTTTATTCATTTTATTTAATTTTTATGTGTACTTCTAACATGTCTGGTTTGTAAAATAAATGTTGTAAATTCAAATCAGAGCGGCTTCCGTGTCTGGAATGGATGGTCAAAAGATTGGAAACACTTAACTAAAATGTTTATCATCTTATAAAAACGTTTTATCTGAAGTCATTTGCCTAAATGTTTAAAATGATTATTGTAGACAAAAATATAATCGTGCCAACATATTCATTTCTGTTATTAGAAAATTACAATTTTATTTCATTCGTTTTTTTAAATGGATGATTCGGATCATACAATGAAGAAAAAACAGCCAATAAAAGCACAGCATTGAGGGGAATTCCTCCTAAACTTGTAAAAAAACTTCTCAGGATGATTTCTCAAACTGGGTAACAAAATGTCAAAAAAACATTTTTGTAAATTCTAGGCAAAGGGTGACTACACTGAATATGCTTAAATATAACCTAGTTTAATTTAGTTAAAATTTTCTTTTTCTTTTTTAACATTAACTCCCAAAGTTACGTTCGTGTTTTTCATAGTTTTGATGAGTTTACTATTTTTCTAAAATGTGGGAACCCATTTGAACCCATTGACTTCCATTGTATGGACACAAAACCACCGAGACATTTCTTAAAATATCTTCTTTTGTGTTCCACATACAGGTTTGGAATGACATGAAGGTGAATGAATGATGGAAGAGTTTTCATTTTTGGGTGAACTACCCCTTTAAACTTCTGACACAAAATACTGTCTGTGAAGTTCAGCTTTGGAATATTTACAGTATTAAATATTATTATAATAAATATTTATTTAAAATATTGGTTTATTAACTTGCCAGATATGAAGAGATCCCTCCATGCCTGCTGATGCTCTTGTATTAATTCTTCAACTTTAATTTGGAGAACATCCACCATCTCTCTCTTGACTCCTTCTCTGAGCTTGCCAAGGGTCTCGTCCAGTTTCCCGACCTCGATGGGATCTGAGGTGTGAATCACACTCACCATGTTCTCAGAGTATTCAGATTTAGCAGGGATCTGGATTTTCATGCTTAGTCTCTTTGTTGCCACCACCACAAAGGCTATTTCTTTCTTTTCCGTGACCACCCTACCTGAGGAGAGCATGAATTCTTTTTCTTCCATCTTTTCCATGGTGCTCCTAAATGAAGGAGACTCCATGGACATGTCAAATGAAACCACATGGTCTGTAGGATTCGATATGTGAATCCTCTGAAGATAAACATTGGGACGGCTGCGATGAGCAACAAACTCCTCTCGCACAATGACACAATCTTGAGATGACCGAGAATAACCTGTCTGAATACAACGGGAAGAAAGCACTGAGCCTTTTCTGTACCAAAGCATCATGGCTCGTGCCTCTTGGTGTGTTCCTGGCATCTGCAGCCATGCTATTGGTGAGTAGTCTGTTTGGTAAACCGGTGCCGACCCAGGCTGTGAAGATGAAGCAATCCAAAGTTTGTTCGAGTCCACATCAACCAAAAAATGTCCATTACTGACAACAAACGGTATTGAATCTTTTGTCTGAGGGGTGAAAACCACTCCCTCCCCTCTGTCAACCAGGGACACCCATCTGTGGATATCCGTCTGCAAACACACACCTGCAGCTCCCCCTGACTCCTTGGAGAGGTTTAGAATCTTCAGGATCCCATCTGAGCTCAAGTACCAGTAACAAATTAGAAAGAGTAGAAATCCAACTAAAACACGACGGGCCCAGCTGCTTGAAAGCAAACCAGGAAGGCCCTTTAATCTTTGCTGAAACCACATGACCTGTCGTTTCCTCCGAATGTTCTTTGATGGATTACTCATAAAATACTACTGCTGACTGTTGACCACTATAAACTGCATCAGTGACTTCTTGGCAACAGTAAATTCTAGAAATGGAAAACCTCTCTGACAAGCATAGCAGTATTAAGCTTAACTTTAAAACAACAAGAGCGACTGGCTGCTGGAAAAGTCGAAAATATTTAAATCGTACTGAGGTAAATCCACTTCCTGCCACATAAAGTGCTAAACATATATTTCGGCTCCTTGGTATTTAAAACCTTGGGTTTGTCGACTCTGGGTTATGCGCAAAATATAAATCCAACGATGCACTTTCTTCGATTATGAGTTATTTATTTCTGCTGCATTTACCAACATCATGCTTGTCAGCTCAACACATTTTTGCTTACGCGCCTCACGTTGGCTCTTTCAGATTTACTTTCTCGCGTTGAAGCAAAGCTCATGTCGCCTAATCATGTTGGCCAACTCGCGTTTATTTTGTCCGTGCTTATTTATTTTCAGCGTGTTCTCGTTATCTCTCTCAACCAGCAAACATCCGTGATATTTCAGAGAAGAAACCAAGCTGCCGTAAAACTACCGGAAGTGTCGTAAGACCTGTCGTAGGTCGGGTTGAATGTTGCTGTCGGAGATTCGATTAATATTGGCAATACTGAGTATTCTCAGTACTGAGCATACTTTTTCAATGCTTCGAGATTAATTCCATTTAATGTTTTTCAGAAGCATACTTTGGGTAGTTCAACATAACATTAAACAAACAAATATAATTTGCATATTTATGTGTGTGTTGTTATAGCTATATATGTAGGTAGATAGATACATACATCCGGTTTTTAAAGATAGAATTCACAAATTGTATTTATTGCTTTCAGACTAATGATGGATGTGTTCATATTTAAAAGGTTTTAGATAGACCATCAGATAAAATTTGGATTTCTTCCCATAAAATATTTACGTCTCTGCTGTTTTGTGTTTAGAAGGGCTGGGCATAGAGGGGTTATAATAATGTTTCAACCCTAAACCATGTTAACATATTCTATTACACACAATACTCTTTGATCTTTAAAAACAGCATAATAGAATATAGTTAATATACAGAATATAGTTAATATTTCCATAGCTAATGATTTATTGAGACCGCAACGGATCAGTCAAACTATAAAACCACAGTGTGATGAATTTTAGGCGCTTAACATGCTTGAAATGGCATGACATTTAGCACACAGATCATGTTGGTCAGCTTTTAGAGGTGAGCAAAGGCTTAGACATACAGTGCTGCTTGAAAGTTTGTGAACCCCTTGAGCTGTTCAGAGTTTTCTGTTGTTTTACCATGATTTTCTTATTTTACCATCACCTGCTTTTTATAAATTAAATGTCAGAGGCATGTTGATCAATTGCATATGTTTGTTAAGAGGGATTTTTTTTAAATAGCCCAAAAAAACTACATAAAAGATTGAATTATTGTATGTGCAAAAGTAAGTGAAGCCCCGGCTGCATTGGTAAAGTCAAGTGGGTAACTGATTCAGGTGAAACACATTTGGGTGCTTAATTAATCAGTTAAGCAGACCGATACAATTAGACATCCTTAAGAAAAGTGATTGGGTAACACTGATTAAAAGAGAGAGAAACCCAACCAAACCACTGTAGTGCCAAGGAGTCAAAGAATGCCAAGAGGAAAGGAGACATCCAAGACATCAGAAAGAAGGTGGTGACAGCCCATCAGTCTGGGGAAGGCTATAACACCATCTCCAAGAGATTCCAAGAGAACTCCATCCATCCACTGTAAGACAAATCATGTTGAATGTCATCCACTGTAAGACAAATCAAATGGAGGACATTCAACATGCCCACAACTCTGCCTAGAAGTGGACGCCCATCAAAACTATCATCAAGAAGCACCAGAAAATTAATAAATGAGGTAAAGGACAACCCACACATCACCTCTAGAGAGTTGCAGACCTCAGCACCTGGCAGCATCTGGGGTAAATGTACATGCATCTACAATTAGACAAAAAACAAAACAGACATGACAGTAACAGTAACATTTTCTTAGTAAAATAAACTCTTTCACAGTTGCTGACTGGCAGGGTAAGGAAAAGCTTTAAGAGCAACATCCACTTGCTTCTTTATCTTTTTATTTAAAGATTCATTCACTGTTCATTGATCCTCCTGGTAGTGATTTTAAATATATTCTTTTGTTATTTTGAGTAACCCACACATTCACTCACCTCTAGATGTCCCTCTCAACAGCGTACTATTAGTCTACATTAAAATGAGTTGATTCAGGGGCAAACTAGGAAAAGTGGCCCTGGACTTTTTGGCCCACAGCAGCCCACCACATCCCACATCATTGGCTTAATGTGCAGAATAATTCTTAACATCACTAGTATTAAACTATAACACTGTTCCAAAATAATTTACTAATTTCAATTAATTGGCAACCTCTGTCAGGTTTCGCAAACAGAGGAACCCAGACGCAGACAGCCGTTAACAAATAAGACTTTTATTATACAAAGACCACAACTTAATCAGACAGTCAAAGCAAAACAAGCCACAAGGAGGCGACAAAGAACTAAACTGAATCTGATTAACAAAATAAAGGATCAGAAAATGCACAAAATTCAAGACTCAAGGAAATAACGTAAAAGGGGTAAAAAAAGATAACACTAAGAATACAACAACTGAAAATAAGGAATAACTAATAAACTGTACTCAAGAAAATAAACAGTAACAATTGACAGGTTGAGACTAAGACTAACACGACGTAGACAGCAACGAATCTATGACAAATAACACAGGCACGGCGAAGACCAACTATAGACAGAAAACGAATAACAGAGAACAAGAGCTCAAGACAATAAGCGACGAGAACAAACAGACTAAGGTGACGAACACTACAAAGACACAGGCTCAAAGGCAAGATCATGCAAAGATCACCGCTCATGGGAACAACAACGACCAATAACGACAACCGTAGCAACAACACGGACCAGCACAAGACAGCAAATGCGAGGGCAATAAATACACACGAGTAACAATGACGAACAGGTGAGAGACATTAACAAAATGACTAACGAGAAAACAAGGAGGTGGGGTAATCACGCAAGACAGGACAGCACATGGCTAATGAATATGCAATTAGCCATGTGCTTCCAAGCATAACGCACACCCAGAGCGAGAGTCCAGACTACGCCTCAAAACAAACCCGAACTAAGACAGATTGAGTGGAGTCTGAACCTCACGCTCTGACATGTAACAAGACAGAGTCAGGATCCTGGCAAAATGCAATCTCAACATAAAAAGAAGCCAGGATCCTGACAACCTCACCCTGCTCAGGTAATGAGGAAGAGAGGTGTACGTTGTCATTACTGACCCTGCTGCTAGATTCAGCCTCATTATCCGTCATTGGACCTGCAGAACTGCAACTAGCCATCACGCCAAAGGCATAATGTTAATTTAAAACATTTCACAGCATCTGTCTAATGCTTTTCTAACGTGAAACTTTAGCTCCACTTTTCACTTCACACTTTTAAGGCTTGGGCCCTAAAAATAATATTTAATTCAATTTTATTTATATATCTCTTTGTACAACAATGCACTGCTGTATAGCAGCTTTACATATAATGTAAAATAATAAACAGAAAACAGATAAATTATCAAACTTGTGCAACACGGAAAACAGAATACATGGTATTATTGCAAATTTTTTATTGTTCATTTTGAGATGTATATTAATAAAACTAGTTAGGGATACTAGGTTTGTAGTTGATTTATGAATAAAGAATTGACTGAAATGATAAAAACTACCACACATTTGTACCATTTGAATTAATGGACATGCATTAGAAACTACTAAAACAGTATGTACGTCTGAGACTATACCACATTTAGTCACTTAACATGATAGATGATAGGTATAATATTAAGCAAGATATGCCATTCCAGTTTACGTGGAGATGGCACACAAAAAAGAGGTAACATTTTATGGGAAGGGAATAAGGGATTTGCATTAATACCACAAAATACCTTAACATTACCCAATGAAAGAGAATGGGAGACAAAGAAAAAGTGAAATCTTCTTTAGTAACATAATCAGATCATTATGCTAAAGCAATATTAACTATTTACAAAACCCTAAGCTAAGTTGAATGTCAGTAGTTTCCCAGTAAGCAAGAAAACGTCTTGGTTACATATGTAACCCTCGTTCCCTGAAGGAGGGAACGGAGACGTTACGTCAAGTGACTGACGTATGACGTATGGGGTCTTGCTTGAGAGCCCTATCACCTTCGCGTAGTAAAAAATCGCGCCAATGAGCATCGGCCCGAGAGGAGAGAGCCAATGAGGATTTGGGCGGGGTCAAGTGACTGACGTATGGGGTCCCTGTGGAAGATGCAGCGAGCCGACCCACGTTACGGGCTAGGAATGTTTCTACAGGCAAGCGAAGCGTGTCAGTAAAACAGTTCCCCTGCCTCCATAACCTTCCAGCGCTCCGTGCAG
>JAZGTJ010014720.1:0-13912 GCA_036877575.1 Botia almorhae
AAGCACTTCTTTTGCCCCAGGAGGTCTCCATAATGAAATGCCTAGGCCATTCCTCTGGTAATGACCTTGTGTCAGCTGGTAATGAAGCAGCTGACCTAGCAGCTGCTTCATTACCAGCCATTGATTATCTCACTGCACAGCAACATCTTGCCAGTCCTGAAGAGAAGTCTTAATGGCTTCTTAAAGGGGCCACTGAGTCTACCAATGGCGTTTGGCGAGCTCCTGATGGGCGTCCTGTCCTTCCCTCACCTTTATATGTTTCAGTGTTAAAACAGGCACATGGGGCCACCCATTGCAGTGAGAAACAAATGTCCAGGGCCCTGCAAAGTTGGTGGCATCCATATATGTCACATCTTATTTCTGACCATATTACTTCCTGCTCTGTGTGTCAAGAGCACAATAAAGCCCACACAAGGTTATTTTCCTCTGGTCTCTGGGCCAGGTGATGAAGTCGTCATTGACTTCACTGACATGGGTGAACGCGTGCATAGTTGTATAGTATATAACAAATATCAAGGGTGAATAAATATGGGTGTTTATTAAACTACACTACAGGGGAAACATATACATTTACATTTATCCAAAGTGACTTACAAGGCGAGGAAAACAATGAAGCGAAAATCATAAGGAGGCAATAACATCTGTCGTGCATAGTTACACTTTTAGGGTTATTAGGGTTTAAGAAAGGGTTAGTAGGGTGTTTTTATATGATAATTCATACTCATGTTAGGTATTACTGAAAGAGGCAGGTTTTTAGTTGTTTCTTGAATGTAGTGAGGGATGCAGCAGACCGAACAGAGTTTGGAAGAGCATTTTACCAGTGACGGATGATGAAGATGAACCTGCGAGCTAGTGTTTGTGTGCCTTTAGAAGAGGATATAACAAGGCGACGTTCATTTGCTGACTGTAGGGATCTGGAAGGGGTGTAGATGTGTATGAGTGTAAGGTAAATTGGTGCAGAGCCAGTGATGGTTTTGTATGTAAGGATTCAAGATTTAAATTTGATGCGTGCGGCAACTGGTAACCAGTGAAAAGTGGCCATGCTGGAAGGCCGGCCAACAGAGCATTGCAGTTGTCCAGCCTAGAAATGGCAAGGCCTGTATTGCATGTTCAGTTAGATGAGGCCAGATTTTCCTAAAGTTGTTTTGGCAATGTGATCGGAAAATGTCAGCTGGTCATCAAAGACAACCCAAGGTTTCTGGCTGTCCTTGTTGGTGTTAGGGTTGTAAAGCCTAGTTGGACTATAAAGTTGTGTGTGGCAGAAGGGTGAGCTGGAAAGACAAAAAGTTCAGTTTTGGCTAGGTTGAGTTGGTGTCATCCAAGCAGAGATGTCTTTAAAGCAGGCTGATATACGATTCATTACTGTGTGGTCGTCAGTGTGGAAGGAGAAGAAGATTTGGGTGTCATCAGTGTAGCAGTGATAAGAGAATCCATGTGATTGTATGATAGGACCTAATGATGTTGTGTAGATGGAAAATAGAAGGGGTCCAAGGACTGATCCTTGAGGGAACCCTGTGACAATATGATGTGAATTGGACAGCTCACCACTCCATGACACCCTGAAGGATTTATCATAGAGGCAGGACTGAAACCAATGGAGTGCAGTTCCTTTGATCCCTAGCGAGGACAGAGTGTTGAGGCTGACCTAATAGCATTAGTACAGAAGATTTGGACTCTGCCTTTGCTGTCCTCAAGGATTCGGTGACTGACAATAGCAGAAACTCCGTGGAGTGGTTGCTCTTGAAGCCAGAATGCATACTGTCAAACTCGTTGTTCTGTGAGAGGAAAGATGATGTCTGGCTGAAAACAGCTTTTTCAAGTGTCGAGTGTGGGCTTTGTGGAGCAATGGCATAACTAGGTCTTGCTTAAATTTGGTGGGGAAGTAGGGATGAGTTGATGATATGTGTGAGTGCTGGTGTGAGTGAGCTTGATATGACCTGTAGGAGATGGGAGACGATTGGGTCCAGTGGGCCGGTATGGGGGTGACAGAAGAGAAGTTTGGAGACCTCCGCTTCACTAAGTGTGGAAAACGAGATGAGCAGGGATTTGTGTGTGAGTGGGTCAGGTTTTGGAGATGGTGGTGGTGTGAATTGGCTGTTTATGGCTGCTATTTTGTTTGCTAAAAATTCTGCAAAGGTGGGCATTCTCTTGTGAGCATCATGTCATCGAGCAGGAAGAGCCCAGATGCAGGCAGCGGTACAAAACAAAAACTTTATTAAACAATAAAGACCAAACAGAAGAAAAAAACACTGGACAATAAACAAGCCACCAGGGGGCGCCAAGAAAAGGTAATAAATTAAACACAAGGCAAACTTAAACAGGAATATTAAACAAACATAAAACTAAACTGGGATAATAATCAACAGATAACGAAAAGCATTAACAAGAACTCAGGAAACAGACTGGACTAAAAGCAAACTAAGATAGAAACATTTAACATATAACACTGACTAAACAACTAATCAGACAGGGGACTAGAAAGAAAAACGCTAGACACAGTACAAGGCAAGACCAAGACAAGTTCCAATAAAACAACAACAGAGTTGGACGCGACAGGCTGTGAAAACACAAAAACAATGAAACGAGCAACGGGCAAGCTTCTTGTATGAGCGAGTATACACAACAAGTATATCCAGCGGAACAGCATACGAGTTTAACAACGTCTGAATGGAACAACATCCAAATACTACAACATCAGTATGAAACAACATCCGAATGCAACAACACGAACCGGCACAAGACAGCGAACACGAGGGCATTAAATACACAGGGATAAACGAAAACGGCAGGTGCATGACATTACGAGAAAACAAGGGAACAAGGAGGCGGGGTAATGACGCAAGAACGGAGAACACATGGCTAATGAATATGCAATTAGCCCTGCGCTCTGACACATAACAAGACAGAGTCAGGATCCTGACACATCAGATGTATTGCTGACCTTGGTGGTGTAATATGTGGTTTTAGCAGAGTGGACATCAGTGGAAAAGGAGGAGAGTAATGACTGATACTTACAGAGGTCAGCAGGCTCTCTGTTTTTTTTCCACTTTCAGCCACCCTGAGTTTTGACTGTTGTTTATGCTGACTTCAGACAGCCAGGGATTGGAAGGTGTAGAGCGAGCTTGCCTGGAGGAGAGAGGACAGAGGTCTAGACAGGAAGTTAGTGTTGAGCAAAGGGTGTCTGTGGAAGTGTTTGGATTAATGGAGGTGTAGGTGTATTGCATGTGTGGAAATGGATATTAAATTAAATGAAAAGGTGATCAGAGGTGTGAAGAGGGGAAATTGTAGTCTTATTTATCTGTGGTGCAGTTGCCTGTAAAGATTAGATTGAGTTGGTTGCCAGATTTATGAGTTCCTGAAGTCTTGAGTGAGGAGAGATCCAAAGGAGCCGAGTAGCTCTAAGAAGGCTGCTGCACGGGGCTTCTCTAGGTGGATGTTGAAGTCCCCAAAAACTATTAGTGGGCTGCCATCCTTAGGAAAGGAGAAGAAAAGCATGCCTAGCTCCTCCAGGAAGTTATGTAGGGGATCTGGGGGTCTGTAAAATACAACTAGTGAATTTGAGAAGGAAAAGTGATTGTAACAGCATGATATTTAAAAGCATGATTAGAGGATAGTGATGATAAAGGAGTGTATTTACATGCAGTTGTATGCAGATCCTTGACTGTGTCAGGATGAAAGGGACTCACCCTGCGCGTACCCAGCCAGAGCACCGACAGACAGGAAGGAAGAGGGGGGCCGACAGGACAAAACAGGCAACCAAGACAAGGACAGACAGGCGAACTAAAAGACACAAGGGCGTGCAGACAACACAAGCCCAGACAGGAACAAGACGTGAGACAGGACGGGCAGAACATTAGACAAAAAAGGCATGACATTTAACATGACGGACATAACATTCGACAAGACAGGCGAGACTCTTGACAAAACAGGAATGATAGATAAGGCGGGCAATACAATAGGTAATGAAACAGATAGGGCATTAACAGAACTAAAAAACCTAAGCAGTGTAACAGAAAGGGCATTAACTGAATTACAAAACATAGGCAAAATAGGAGACACAGTCCGGGTAATAGGGAATGAGGGAAGGTTGGGAAGACAGGCAGGACTGGAGGGCCACGTGGGCGTGGTTGGCCATGACCTAGGCCGGCCACCAGGAGAAACACCAGACGCAGGAGGTGTTTCCTGCGTGTTCCCCATTTCCAGACTTTGAGCTGGCCAGAGGAAGACCCGGCACGCCGGCTGGAGGAAGACCCAGCACGCCGGCTGGAGGAAGACCTGGCACGCCGGCCAGGGCGAGCCCTGGAACGAGCCCTGGAGCTGGAGCCTTGGGAGCTGGCACCTTGAGAGTAATTTTTCACAAGGGAGCGACAATGAGTAACTCAAAGTTCTGGTTGAACACAAATATAAATAATAAAATAAGTACAAACAAAAATCGGACCCAAAGGATGAATAAGGCATAAAATAGGCATAAATAAATATAAACTATGATATTGAGGCACTAAGAAAACACGGTCCACTAGAAAACAAAGAACAATTGACAAATATAAATAAACAATAATCAAACTGAAAGACTGGGGACACGATGACGAACTATACCAGACACGGACAACCACACCGGACAGGACTGGGGAACAGAGTAGGATTTGGAATACTCCAAACACGGGACACAAATGAGAACACGAACTTGGACTGGACTATGGCAAGAGCGAGACTATTAGTAAACAGGATGAGCAAGGAAGACAAGCAAGATGATCAGCAATGGCGACAATCAGCAACAAAGACAAGCAGCCGTAAAGACAAGTTAAGAAGACAAATTAACTAGCACAGGACAGCAGACACGAGGGCAATAAATACAAAAGGGAAACAATGATAAACAGGTGCGTAACATTAACTAAACAAGGAAACGAGGAAACAAGGAGGCGGGGTGATGATGCAAGACCGGAGAGCACATGGCAGATGTAAACACAACAGAGCCATGTGCTTCCACACAAAATGCACACACAGAGCACAAGTCTATACTCCGACTCTAAACCCTGCACTCTGACATATAACATAGACTGTGTCAGGATCCTGGCGAAACGCGATCTCTAAGACTTAAACAGGAAGCCAGGATCCTGACACTCACACTGTGTGTTTAACAAATAACTGTTCAGTAAATCTTGTTGGGTTGTGTGAAGTTGCACCAGAATTTTTAAAACAGTTTGTGAAATAAATTAATATAAAGCAATTAGGGCCCTCAAGGTCAGTAAAAGAAAGCAGTAGATGTCTGGCACCCCTGCTAAAAGTTTTTCAACCATCCCAGGGTGGTCCACTGGTCTCCTACTCTCGTCAAGCTAAAGTTACCATATTTGTGAATTTTTTGAAAGTTCCAGAGTATTAGTGCCTTAAGTTTGTATATCTTTCTTTCTATTTCGTCTTTTAAAAAATGGCCTGTCATGTCACATAATTCATGAGAACAAAAATTTCACTGCCAATTCTGTTATGGATCAATGGCAGTTAGGGTTACACATTACAGCTGTAAATGGATGGCTAAACAGACAGACAGGGCTATAAAGAGGTGTGAGTGCTGGATGAATATATCAGAGCATGGGGTTTTCCTTTTCCCCAGTCTCTCTCTGTTTAGTAGCGAGTGATGAAAGGATTATTTTTCCATGCCCTTAAAACGTAGCATTGTCACAAAGTTTAACAGCCCTAGCGACAGATGAGTTGAAGTCCCCGAGGGCCCTGCTGTAGCCTCCATCTCATGGGCTTTGTCATATGAAACAGACATCCAATAGGTAAGCCTGACCCACCCAACCCCCAAAGAGCATTGGCACTCTGCAAGGGAAGACAAACCGAGAAAGACTTCACAAAGGGATCTGTATAGCTGACAAAGCCATGTCAGTGTTATTTCTTAGTTGTGTCTTTGCTATGTGGTTTAACATTTCTAAAAAAAAATCACAGGAATGCATAGTTTTGTTGTTCCTCGCTTTTTACGTAAAAGTGCAAAAATGTTTATTCACTATCGTTACTGTTGCAGTAGTTTTTGTTGTGTTCTCTTGAGGGTTGTTTGTGTATATGAGCTATATATACTTTGTCATAAGCTATTTTAGGCGGAAACATTCTCCATATAAAAGCAAATGCATATGCAAGTTCCACATACTGTACATTCCTAACTGAATTGTATGTACTTCAAGTATTGTAAGTAATATGCACTAATAAAGCATCAGAATGCAATGGATAAAACCAACTGTGTATGGCTAGAGGCATCTGCATCCACGTACTTGAGTAGAGTATATTCACAGTACTGTAAATTGTTTATTATAAATTGTTCATTCTAATACTATAGCATTCCTTGCAATAACATTGGGAATACACGCAAATGCAAAGGGATTTGGAACGTAATTTATAAACTCAAGCTTGAATAGCATTTACATGGGGAGTGTGATTTCACCAAGCAGGACACAATCCTGAAATAACATTGTTGGTCCAGGAACAACTTTTCTATCAACGATCAATGTAGGGTCAATGTTAGGTTTTGGTTTAGAACAGGGTTAAAGGCTTGCACACCATTCTTATCAACCTATTATATTCCTATGATTATAGTTAACATTTTATGCTAGGATTTAGGTTATGACTATGCTTTTTGATAGGAATGTTGTTTCAAGACAAAGATGCTGATCTAGGATTACATCTTACTTGCCAATTAACCTCAGACACTTTTAAATAATGTTTGCGTTGCATGTATTTGACATTGGTGAAGATTTGTTTATGCTTATTTGTCTTTAGTTATCTATGTATTTTCAATTATTGATTCATTCTGTTTTCAGATTTTGTGGCAGATTTTGTGGCTTTTTAGATTTTTTGCTATACACAAAAAGTTATTTTTGCATTTTGCCTGTTAATTTACATGACCACATGGGGGCCTAAAACATCCGAAAAGAGGTTTCAAAGTTTTTAAAACTGATTATAGTGTCACTGTGTATTACATCAACTCTTGGCCCATCATGCATAATACAACATTTTTAGTCTTTTTTCACAGATCCAAAGAATAATAATAAAACAGAACAAATGTCATACATGTTAATGGTATTATTGCAAATAATATGTGTGAGATGTATAAGACTAATTAGGTATACTAGGATTATAGTATGTTTATGAATAAAGGGTTGTCTGAACCGATAAAGTCACAAAATTATTAAGCAAGATATGCATTCTAGCTTACATAGGGATGGCATATAATAGTTCAAACATCTTATGGGACAGGGGCATAATGGATTTGCATTAGTACCATGAACTACACACAACATGCAAAAGTAGAATATATACATACATAAATTATATACAATAAAAATGTTAGAAGTTTACAATTTACAAAACAATAGGCTAAGTTAGACGTCAACAGTCTTCCAGCAAGCAAGCCAACAGGGCAACAGTGGCAAAGAACCAAAACTCCAATGATGTATAGATGGAGAAAAAACCTTGAGAGAAGCCAGGCTTGACCGGGAGGTCCTGCTTGAGAGCCCTATCACCTTTGAGTGGAAAAAAACACGCCAATGAGCATTGGCCCGAGAGGAAGGAGCCAATGAGCATTTGCTCAGTTGCGCGCCTTTTATTCAGATTCTTGCTTCGGAGCGAAGTGTGTGCATCGCATTCGCTCCGCACCTTCGTTGGATTCACCAGCATTTTGCCAGTGTTCTGCTTTGTTTTGGAGGGTATTTACCAGCGGTTCTCGTTCTGGTCTTCGGCGGCTCCCCTGTGTGCCTCTGAGACCGGCGTTCTACAGAGCCAATTCCTCATAAACAGCTATTTCCTCTTAAGAGCTCCACGGATGGTGTGCATCTTTTTAAAGATGTCTTTCAGTCCAGCCGTTTCTGGGTGTGGTCGTTTCCTGACCTTGTCCGATGGCCATGATCGTTGTGTCGCATGCCTGGGCAAGAAGCATGCTGAGACAGCGCTCATGGTGGGGTCATGCCCTCATTGCGAGAGCATGCCCATTAACGCTGCAGTCATGGGTCTCTCTCGTTTTGGGAGGTCGAGCCCCCTCTGCTGCTCCCTAGTCTGCTGCCTGGGCTAAACTGCCTAAGGCAGCAGAGCTGGTTAGCACGCTGGGAGACCTTAGAGTGACGGTGGAGACTTCTCCGTCGCTTCAGTCCCTGTGGCCCTCCCCGTCCTCTGCTGCGAATGAAGTCTGAGCTGCCAGGTGGTATTGTCGCTCCCCCCGTGGGGCCCGCTAACACTTTTGCCGCACCGGATGAGAACAGGATGTTGACAGCGTGCTTGCCCGGGCAGCTGTGGCCATTGGGCTGGAGTAGAATCCTCCACCCAGTCCAGAGTGCTCGCAGCTGGATGATTGGTTCCTGGGGGCCGCTTAGGAAGCCCATTCCCGCCCCGCCTCAGTGCCTTTCTTCCTGGAGGTGCACGTAGAGGTTCAGAAGTCATGGAAGGCACCTTTTTCTGCCCAAGGCCACTTCCCCTCCACTCTCACTACCCTTAAGCAGCTCCACGAGGGTAGTTTTAAGACAGGGTTGATGCAGGAGATGCGCACAGCGACCGACCTCGCCCTTTAGGCGACGAAGGTCACGTCGCGGGCCCTTGGTCAGACGATGTCCACCTTGGTGGTCCAGGAACACCTGTGGCTAAACCTTGCGGGGATGCGGGATACGGGCAAGGTCTGTTTTCTTGATGCCCCCATCATTCATCTTGCCCTCTCTTCAATAATAGAGCAGTTTCCTCACCCTCTGGGACAAACTGGATGCCGCTCAACAGTGAGAGACGCGTTGCTTCCTCACTCCCGGATACGTCCTTTGCCACGACAGGTGAGGGTGCATTTGGCACTTCTTCGGGCACGTCTCTCGCCCCCCTGGTACCACTTGCACAGAGTCTGGGGGCCTGGCTAGTGCTCCACAGCCTGTCCCGTTGACTCCTGAGGATGATCAGATTCGGCTGTGCGATTCAGTTCGCCAGGCGCCCCCCCCCAAGGTTCAGCGGCATCTCACAGCGATGCTGTGGTCCTGTGAGTGGAGATTGCAGTCCTCCTGGCGAAGGACGCAATAGAGCCTGTCCCTCCAGCCGTGTCTTGAATCGATCCCTACACAAGCTACCCTTCAAGATCCTCATGCAGAAGCACATTCTCTCATGCTTTTGCTCCAACGATTGGTTCTCAGCGGTTGACCTGAAGGACGCGTACTTCCACGTCTCGATTTTGCCCAGACACAGGCCGTTCCTTCGGTTTGCAATCGGGGATCAGGCGTACCAGTACAAGGTCCTCCCCTTCGAGCTGTCCCTGTCTCCTCGCGTCTTTACCAAAGTTGTAAAGACGCGTAGGATTCCCCTTGGTAATCCTACGTGTGTATTCTCCACGGTACAGTTTTACCATCAGTGAACCAGTGTCTTTTCCTTGGTGCCGTACGGTTGCCAGTCTCTGTGGGCAGTGAGCTGTCCCAGTAGTTAGGAGCTGCACAGAGACATTTCCCATAGATAGTACTGCCTTGTCAGTCTGTACCTCATTTCCACACATTACCTTCTTTAGTGGGGTGTGGTCTCTACAATGTCCTTCCTCTGGAACGGCCATTTTCCCCAGTGTTTCTAGTGGCTATACTGCGAGAGGAAGGAGACCTGTGCACCAAGGTGCCCTCTCCATGAGGGATAGGAACGATTGCCACAACCTCTCCGCATCCAGGCTCCACACCCAACTGGGCAGCGATAGGTTGCCTGCACGGAGCGCTGGGTAGGTTACAGAGGCAGGGGAAATGTTGTACCATGCCCATACTTGCATTCCTAGCCCGTAACGTGGGTCGGCTTGCGACATTTTCCACAGGGACCCCATTACATAACGTGTCTGCCTCGCAGACAACACTGGGAAGACTATTCCAAAGTTTGGGTGCCAAATACAAGAAGGATCTACCACCAGCACTTGTTTTTGAAACTCTGGGTACTAACAGTTGGGCAGAATTTTCAGATCACAGAAGGACTGTAATAGGTGAGGAGCTCGCTTAAGTATTGAGGAGCTAAACCATTCAGGGCCTTGTAATGCTTGATAGGCAGCCAGTGTAGTGTTGACAAAACTGGGCTTATATAGTTATACTTGTTTGTTCTCGTGAGAACTCTGGCTACTGCATTTTGAACCATCTGGAGTTTTTTGATTAATCTTGCAGCGCAGCTACCAAATAGGGCATTGCAATAATCAAGTCTTAATGTCATGAAAGCATGACTTAATTTTCAGTGTCTGGCTTCGAGAGTATGTGTCATAGTTTTGATATATTTTTAAGCTGAAAAAAAGCAGTTTTACAAATACTGGAAATATGTCTTTCAAAGGACAAATTGTTATGATAAATGACACCCAGATTCTTGGAAGCAGGCTTTAAAGAGCATCCATAAAGAGTGAGACAGTGTTCTGGGTTGTTACTTGTGGAAGAGATTTGTCCAATAAATAAAACTTCTGTTTTGGCTGTTTTGGCCTGTTTCCAAGAATCAGGGTGTCATTTATCATTTTCATCTAAACGATTTGAAAAGTAGGCAGATCTGGAGCTTTTTAAGGCCTTTCTATAATTTAAAACATTCTTCTTCCATACTATACGAAATACCTTCAGTTTTGTTTGCTTCCAGTTGCGTTCCATTTTTGCTCTTTTCAGAGCGTGGGTATGCTCGTTGTACCACGATGTTGGACTGCTGTCCCTTGTCTTTTTTAACCGTAGAGCAGCAACTATGTCTAAGGTGTTAAAAAATAGGAAGTTAACATTTTCTGTTGCACTGTCAAGGTTTTCAGAGTTATCCGTTACATTAAGGAATGAAGACAGTGCAGGTAGGTTTTTAATGGTTGAATTTTTAGTGGTAGAATTTATTGTTCTATTGTATTTATAGCAAGTAGCTGAGTAAGGTAAATGGTAATGGTAAGGTAATGGTGATGGTAAGGTAAATGTATTTTACAGGACACCAGATAATGATCTGAAATGTCTTCGCTCTGCTGCAGAATATTAATATCATCCACTTTTATACCATACGACAGGATTAAATCTAAAGTAGGATTAAGGCGATGAGTTGGTCCTGACACGTGTTGTGAGACACCAAAAGTGTTCAAAATGTCTTTGAAAGCCAAATCCAATGCATCCTTTTCATTATCCACGTGGATGTTAAAATCACCAACAATTATGACTTGGTTGGTGGCTAGTACTACTTCTGATAAAAAGTCAGCAAATTCCTTGATAAAGTCTGTGTGGTACCCTGGTGGCCTGTAGACAGTAGCCATTAGAAATGGCAAAGTCTGCTTATTTTCCCCATATGAAGTTATATTGAACTCCATTACTTCAAAAGAGTTGTAGCTAAAGTCAGATCTTTGGGTAGCTGTAAATGTATTCATATAAAGTGCAGCAACACCTCCCCCTTTGCCTTTTGGACAAGGCTTATGCTTGTAACAGTAATTTTGGGGGATTGACTTATTTAATGTAATGTAATCATCCCATTATAGCCATGTTTCTGTCAAGCAGAGCACATCTAGGTTTTTATCTGTGATCATATCATTAACAAAAAGTGCTTTTGTAGAGAGAGCCCTAATATTCAATATCAATGTAATATCAAGCAACCAACTGTCCAGCCGGCACGTCACAAATGTCACATAATTTGCAACACATAGAATCACCTAAATATTGTAAATACAAACAAAACTGTAAACAATTAAATGGCAATTTAATCAATGTTAAACAAATAAAAAAGATACATAATACAGACAAACAATTAATAAAGTTTGGCTAAACCTAAACAGACACTTTTTAAGATTATTATACTCGTCTCTGTCAATCTATATTGTCTAAGATAATATTAAAGAGGTGTGTAAACTAGTACAATGTTGAACACAGTAATATTTTCTGGCCCCCTCCCTGCTTACTGTGGTGAAGAAATACATAGCAGACTATTATCACTAAAGTGAAGTGAAAGTGAAGTGGCTGGCTAAGTGGTGTCCACAGAACAAATATAGGTAATATAGATAATTGGAAACGTTTTTGACCTGTTGAAAGGAGATGGCCTCCATCCCTCTACGGCTGGTGCTGCTCATTTATCTAGAAATTTGGCACATAGTCTTATTAAAGCTACTAATATTTGACTAACTGAGGCCCAGGTCAGAAAGCAGATAGACTGGCTTAACCAACCGTCTGCTAGCCGTCACGTCACAATTTACAACACATAGAATCATCGAAATATTATAATATAGAGACTGTGTCTGTTCCCTGCACTGGTGAATGCAGAAAAACCAAGAAACAATTAAATTACAATTTAATCAACGTAAACCAAATAAAAAAACTACATAATACAGACAAACAATTAATAAAGCTTGCTTTGCTGAATATTAGAACTGGCCTTTCCGGTTGAGCCTGGTTTCTCCACTTATACATCATTGGAGTTTTTGTTCGTTCCACTATCGCCTATTGGCTTGCTTGCTGGGAAACTGCTGACGTCTAACTTGGCTTAGGTTTTGTAAATTAAAAACCTCTGATATTTGTTTGCATGCATATAAATATATATATACGCATAAATATATATGTGTATATATTTTATGTATGCATGTACTTTTGCATGTTGTGTGTAGTTCATGGTACAATTGCAAATCCCTTATACCCCTGTCCCATAAGAAATATTTTTATATGCCATCTCCATGTAAGCTAAAATGCTTATCTTGTTTAATGATTTTGTGGTTTTATTGGTCCAGTCAACCAATAAACACCAATAGTGTTTATTTATAAACATACTATAAACCTAGTATGCCTAATTAGTCTTATACATCTCACACATATTATTTGCAATAATACCATTAACATGTCTGACATTTGATCTGTGTTTTATTATTATGATTCTTTATTTATATGTAAAGCAATGTAACATTGTAAAAATTGCCCTTGAAAAATGCTGAGACAGGACCATGTCGACCTCAACAATAAATTGTTGTTCAGGACCTGGAAAACAAACAGGAGCAGGGATGAAACGGGACTTTAACTCATCAAAGACCTCCTGAGTGAAGGGATTCTATTTGAACGATACCATATAGGAGGTCAAGGCAGTAAGGGGTGCAGCAACTTGACTGAAATTCCTGATGAATCGCCTATAGAAGTTGGTGAAACACCGGAAGCATTGCAGAGCCTTCTGACTGTTGAGGGTTGACCACTCTGCGACAGCCCTTCAGCTTCGAGCCCCTCGACTAAAATGACATGTCCCAGAAACGTAACTGACTTGGCATGGAATTCGCGCTTCTCTGCCTTGACAAACAACTGGTTTTCTAAAAGTCATTATAAGACCCTCTTGACGTGCTGTGTTCCAGGAGAGGAAAAAAATAAGAATGTCATCCAGGTAAACAAAGACAAACTTGTCCAACATGCCTCTCAGCATGTCATTAATGAGGCCAGGAGTGTTGGTCAAACCAAAGCGAGGGACCAAATGTTCAAAATGTGCCATAGTAGTGTTAAAGGCTGTCTTCCACTCATCCTCCTCCCAGATGCAAATAGGATGATAGGCATTGCAGAGGTCTAATTTCGTGAAGACCCTAGCACCCTGCAGGAGCTCGAAACCAGACGACATGAGAGGTAGGGAATACCTGTTCCCTTTCAGTCAGTCACGTTCGACGTTACGTCAACTGACTGACGTATGGGGTTTTGCTTGAGAGCCCTATCACCTTCGCGTAGTAAAAAATCGCGCCAATGAGCATCGGCCCGAGAGGAGAGAGCCAATGACCATTTGGGCAAAGCGCAGCGTGTCGGCTCACGCCGGAAGCGGGGTGTATAAAGCCGGCCGGCACTCGCTTTCATTCAGGTTCTTGCTGAGGAGCCGAGATGTGTTCCGGCCATTCAGCGGTGAGTCAGGCTCGCGGCAGGGGGACGTAACGTCTCTGTTCCCTCCTTCAGGGAACGGGGGTTACATATGTAACCAAGACGTTCCCTTTCAGTCA
>JAZGTJ010014721.1:0-13910 GCA_036877575.1 Botia almorhae
TTATTCTTTCATGAGTTATTTACAAGTTTCTGACCACTTATAAAATGTGCTCAATGTGTTCACCATTCCCATTTTATTAAGGTGTATCCATATAAATGGCCCATCCTGTATATAGGGTATAAAAACTATATCATGTATACTCTATAGTGCATATACTTTTCATATATATCTTTCATATAACTATATTATGTTATATTATAACAGCTCACCCGTTGCTTGTCTGGATCCACAAACCTAATGCCAAAGTAATCTTTCTCCAGCAGGTTTAGATGCTGACAGACCTGCTCAAACAGCCACTGGCCCTTTGCATCCCTCTGAAACAGGGAGACAGAAGAATGACTTTGAAAACTCTCACACCTCTTTGTAGTTCATATCTGAAAATTAGATCATATCTGGATCATATTCAACAGTATAATTATCATCAAAGATCCGTAACATGGAATCAGTCCTAAAAAAACTTCTCAAAGCCTTAAACAGCCTTCTCGTTTCTGATAAACTTTAATAAATACTGGAGCGCATTAAACTGGTAAACTGCATCCGTGCTGTATCTGTGAAAAGAGTATTTCTATTGCTGACGTCACATTAAAGCTGCACTCTGTAACTTTTGCCTCTCTGTCGCCATCTCTGTTTGAAACATAAAGTGCAGGTTACTTTTGACGTCAAATGAAGCCAAACTGACATCAGACCCAACAGCTCAAATTTTAAATCATTAGTATTACAATTACAATTACAATTGTAAATCGGGGTGAGGAGATCTGTCATATACTTGCTCATTAAATGATTTTTGTTTATGTTTAACCAAAAACGTTACAGATTTAATTGGAAGTTTTACCATGTACAATGGCACAACAAATGGTTACTATTGCAAATTCTCTCTATATATATTCTATATATTCAATTTTTGCATATACTTTCATCAAATCTTTCGCAAATATTAGGTACAATATAAGTGACAGACATCAGCAGCCCACATTCAATTTACAGACAACAAACAACAACATTTCAAATGTCTCTTGTGTTCCACCGACGAAAAGAATATCATACAGGTTTAAAACAACATGCGATCAAGAAAACAATATTTTTAATTTTTGGATAATCTAACACTTTAAGCTTAGAGGATGCGTGTGTGTTTGGGGCCGACATCATGCTCAGCTCAAACATTATGTTGCTCTAGAGAGAGCTTAATATTTCAGAATCTCTCTGGAGACACCAGAGCTCAATCAAATATTAACATTCACTCAGCACTTTGAAAGGCTTCTTAGAAATCTTTAAAGCTGTGCGGTAGAGAAAAGCCTGATTTGAAAAAAGCAGCAGAAAAACATCTGAAAGATGGTCAGAATTGAGAGGTATCAGCTCATACGAACAGCAACTCTGAGAACTCAGAACAGAACAGAGTAAAGTAGCAGACGACCAAAATATCAGAAGCCGAATATACAGTAAATGGCTGGACCTGTTCAGCATCGGTAACATGCAACACATGTAGACTAAGTATGACACATGGGTAGTATGAAAAACACATAATATCGCATACTGTACACACACGTTGCCTGTGACCAGTTAAACTAACAATTTTAGGTTGTAAGAACGTTTACGCAATGTTTCCATTTAGTAACACAAATATTAAAAATGTTGTTTTGTAAGTTGTAGGATTGTTTTTTAAGTTTTTTAGTCGTTTAGTCGTTCCAGTAACTACTTAGAAATAGCGTTTTGGATATATATGATATAGAACGGTAAAAAGCTTTCTACTAACCTCAGTGCGGGTGTGTTTTTAATTACCTTCAGAGACGTTTTAGAGAATGTTAGCCAAGGTTTTGAGAACATTCCCTGTTAGCTGCATGGCTGCTTATTGGACAGTATTTTATGTTCTATAAGTGCTGTGGTTATGACTTGGGAAAGGAGATGGAATTCATATCAGAAATCATCATAAGCAATATATGACAGCGCAGGCACTACAGCGTTTTTTATTCTCTAGAGATTAAATATTCAAACTAGCTTCATATCAGCATAAGAAACAATATTAATAAATGATGCCTTGGTTTCAAAGGAAGAGAACTCGAGTAAGAGGTAAAGGCGTCATTTTTGCAGTTGTTAATGTTTGTGTGTGTGTGTGTGTGTGTGTGTGTTTATTTTCTACCATTGTGGGGACCAAATGTCTCCATAAGAAGGTTAAAAGCCACAAACCTCCAAAGTCACACGCCTACAATGTGGAAATTTCACGAGGGAAATTAATTATTAAACATATTAAATGATGCTTTTTTGAAAACGTAAATATACAAAAAGGTTTATGTGGGGACTAGGTTTAAGGATATGGTGAGGGTTAGGGAGTAGAATATACAATTTGTACAGTATAAAAGTTATTGTGTATTGTGGAAAGCTGTACAGACGTGTGTGTGTGTGTGTGTGTGTGAGAGAGAGAGAGAGATGATGATGTTATACTTACTAAAACAGCCTTTTGTATAACCTTATAATCTAACAGAGAAGTCTATGAAGTCCTCAAATGTCAGTGCAACAGGTCTGACTGCTGGCTGAGTGTTTTATGCAATGATACACTTCAGACAAAACAAGAGCAAATATGATTTTACTGATTCTGAGTGTTTGGGTTCTAAAGATGTCCTGGGGTTCCAATAGACAGAGGAAAATAAGACCCTTTAGCATCCAGTGTTTGTATTGCTTTCTGTCTACTTCTACTGTCTGGCCGGTTTTTGATGGCACCAGTTTTATTTTTTTATTTTAATCAGTTAATGACTCTATTTCTACCAAGATTGTGGTCGTTAAATATTTGCTTGCTTGGTTACGTCTTAAACTCACTTGCTCGCGTTTCTTTTGCTCATTAGACGTCTCTTTCTGGTGCCCTGGAAGCCAGTCTGAATCCAGTTTTCATAGAAGCTTGTGGTGGCTGTCGTCCTCATAATTAATCTCAACCAGAAAAACAATATTTTCTTTCTGACAGCCATATCTTTCTCTCACGCTTTATGTCAATACTACAGCTGTGCTGAAAATTACCTCCAGCTGGAGTAGCTGACAGCTGGTTTCAGGTTTTTGCATTCGTGTCACAACTGACTATTTAGCATTTGTATGTCGCTGAGTTTCAGAAGACAATTCCTAGCCTAGGTAACAATACACGATCATGCCAAGCCATTGGTGGATTTAAACCCATGTAAAAGTGTATAGGCCTATAAAAGGAACTATTTCCTTCTTACCTTTTATGGTCTAAAGACCTTTTTCCACTATAAGAACGTTTTGTGAAACAGAAAGGTTCTACGGATGTTAAAGGTTCTTTATGGAACCGTACAGCCAAAAACGGTTCTTCTATAGCATCGGGAATCCCTTTTTTCAGGAGTAAGAAACGACCATTTCATCGCTTTGAAGTATGCAAGCAAAGTTCCCTGAATATTTTTGGATGGGCTGTAAGCAAGTCTTATATAAAGCACGTGTTTACAGAATGACTGCTTTCATCCTGCTGTTTTTAATCACATTTTCCATCAAAGTGAAAATTCTTCCTGACCTGGTTTTTCTAATCATCTTACTTGTTAGCTGCATAGCCTGGGGATCATCCAGGCTGCATATGAGCAGAGGCAAAACAGTAGTAACTGTAACAACTAGTTCATTGTAACCACAGGCCGATAGCAGTCTGAGCTATAATGTAGTGCTTTCACCTGGCGAGACTGAATTTGCGGGGGGCCAGAGATTCAGTTTATCTAATTGTTGGTTTGTGGTTTGTCTCGTTGCATTAGCTCAAGTCTGGAACAATGTCAGTGAGACACGCGCTGTCACTGTGCTGCAGGAGCGTAAGAGGACAGATACGCAAATAATACCTTTACATTGTCTAACAGCTGAAAGACTTAATGCTGGTACATAATGTAACCGTGTACAATGCTGCAGAATGAAGTAATCGCTGTTTGTCTCTCCTTCTCTCAATGGTTTAATGTTTTTGTTTGTTTTTGTTTAGTGTGACTAAGAGGCTTGATCTGATGAGACAGGGGGAACTAACCATTCTCAAGGTTATTTCACCAAACAATGACACAGTACGGTGAGTTTATAATATCCTTCTGTTTGAATGATTACTCTGAAGTGCAACAATAACCACAGGAGTATGTAAATTGCATCTATAATCACCACATCTATAGATCATTACATCTATAATCTATCTATCTATCTATCTATCTCTATCTATCTCTTTATCTCTCTCTCTCTATATATAGATAGATAGATAGATAGATAGATAGATAGATAGATAGATAGATAGATAGATAGATAGATATGAGCATGGATATTGTGGAAAATAAAGGTCCATGTTCTGATAAAAGACAGAAATACAATGAAACATTATAAACATTATTAAAGATAAAGTGTTATATAACAGAAGATGTCATTTGTGTGTACGGGGTGTGTTTGATTCCGATTTACAATATTACTTTAAATCAACTGTTAATCTGAAATGAATTCGTTATTTCCGTGCACATCCTCCTCTGAGAGGGTCTCCTGGTATCTGCCTTGTTCTTGATGGACAATTCCAACCAGCTCAGCGATAAAACCCCTCCTCCGATCACTCTCATATATACACAGATGGTACCGTACACCACACAGTCGTTCAGTCTCATTAATACAAGCCTTAGCCTCATTACAGCCACAGATTTCCTCTATTCTCATCATGAAATATCACAGCACCTCAGAGACAGACACAGAAAACATTGTTTTCTGTCCACAAAGCGCAGCATCAAACGTATCAATACAATTACTCGTGCTGATGAAACGGAGAAAGCCATCTTATGCTTTTGAATACTGCTGCTATGAGATGTGCAGGACTGTATTTGGAAGCAATTACATGCTGTATCATTATGATGTGCTGTCTTGAGGACTTGCAACCGGCCACAGAATTGGAAACATGGTTAAAACGCAGGGCAGTGCCCTCTGAGGGGTACATTGTTTGTCAGGCTGTATTAGTCAGACTGTATTTTTGTACCTTATCTGTTCCTTATCTGTTTTGCCAGACAATGTACTTAGAAGAATGACAAAAAGTCAACATTGCTATAGTGGACAAATTTTGACCAAACAGGAAGCAGTGACAAAATGAGTAACTGCCTTCCTGTAGCTCGACCGGTAGAGCATTGCGTTGGCAACTCAAAGGTTGTGGGTTCGATTCCCATGGAACACACATACTGATGAAATGTATAGCTCAAATGCACTATAAGTCGCTTTTGAATAAAGGCGTCGGCCAAATGCGTAAGTGTAACGCAGTGTAAATTATACCTGCTGACCTACGCAGAGGTGAGCTCTGTAATGAAGGTGTATGTGCGAGTGTCTCGGATATCGGCTCTATGGATGTGTGAGTGCCAGGAGTCAAACACAGTCAGCAGTCTCTCACAGGAGAGGGGCCATATTTCACTAATAAGCATTTCATTACTAGCCAAACTCCACTGTACTGATCAATCAGTTATAGAGGACAAGCCCAGGTGGCAGAGGAGAGGAAAGGACGGGCGAAGACACAGATGCTCTGTACTCTGTATCCACTGTATGTACGGTGTTCTGTAGGCACCGCATACCGACAGTTTTTGAATGAACCCGGTGGAATAGACGGAGCTGTGTGCGCGTAAACGCGTGTGCTCGTATCCTGTCTGCCACACGTCTGACGAAAGCGGGAGCAGCTGGGGAATGATGATGGAATCAGTCTGTTGCCATGGAGACCACAGCATCACACAGAATTCCAAGGACAATGGAATGTCACAATCTGAGATTGGCACTCCCAGACATACGTGACAGATATGGACACACGCAACTAATGGCAAGAATGAAGACGGCCGCCAAATGCATTGCTCCATGCGGTTTAGCTCAAAAGTTCATGTTGTAATATCCCAATGTACATTTACACAGAGACAGAATATGAATAAACTTGTTGTTTTATGCAATGAAAGGTTATTTTGTTCCACGATAAGATAACATCAACATTCAGTAACTTCCGGATGTAGCGTGCTAAATAAAATACAGAAGCGTCTTTCCAAAGTCTGTAATCCTTTCTGTAGCCGATGCCTTTAAACATCTCTAGAAAACATTAACGTCGATGTGATTCCCATTCAAATGAAGGTTGTGTGGTGGAGATACTGACACACCCATTGGCTTTCTCAGTCTGTTCGTTTCTCTGTCTCTCTCTCTGCACACACACACACACACACACTTCTTGATCTGTACCACTCTCTGACAGAAACAGTTAAGGAAAAGGAAAGAAAAATATATTGGGATTGACCGCACTGTCTGCAGCCATGATAACTGTCCCAGCAAAAATACTGTTTCAGACACAAGACATTGACATGTCCCTACCGAATACAATACAGAGGACAGGTAAGATACAAGTGGTTCTAATACTAATAATATTAATAATTAATATTAAATAATAATGTTATAATATTAGTGTATTTAATACATTAATATTAAAGCTGCAATCTGTTTGCCTTACTGTTGTCATCTCTGTTTGAATCATAGAATTACAGGTTACTTGTACTTTACATATGATGAAGTCAAATGAAGCCAAACTGACATTTTCCAGGAAATCAGACCCGACAGCTCAGATCATAAATCATGAATGTAAACTGGAAAGGGAAAAGGAGGCTGTTTTAATCACTGATCTGTTATGTACTTGTGTTTTGGTGTTATGTCGTATGTAAAAAGGTGATCTCATCATTCACAATCAATGAGCAACTGTCCAAAGTTTTGTAAGCCTGCTGTCTAAGATCTGTGTTTGTTTTGGTACGGGGTATCCTCTGTCTAACCCGGAAATTGTATCTCTGTACATATCATCAAAAGACCTCATATACTTTTCAGTCACATTCATCTATAACACCAGGGGTGCCCATAATCTGTAGACTTGGCTTGCCTAATGTGCAGAGAGAGAAACGGATTCCAGCACTTGGTTGTTAGTCATCACCATGCAATTACCTCTTGCTCAATACAGGAACTGTTTTAAATGATTCAAATATGCACAGACTGTCCCTAAATGCTGATTCTTACAGCCAGAACGTTCACTGAGAAACCATTACAGTGTTGTACAGTATTACGGTATTGGCTACTAGACTATATTTTCAGTAACTGTTATTGTTCCACGTAATTTGTGTATAGTTTGCAGCAAGAGGGAATTTAACGGATGTAAACTGATTAAAACCACTAATAACACTGACGTAGCACCTAAAACCCCGCACTGGTCTCTCTCACGCTCTTCTGCATGGACCAAAATGCGCCCAGAGGAATGTGACTCAGGTCTCAGCGAGTCTGGCGACCGAAGCTACGTGACAGGTGACCCTCTGCTCCCCAAAGCCTACAGACGGGTCACAAAACTAGTGATTCACTCCACACGGGTGCCAAAGAAAATTTCGTAATACGTTAATTATCCATTACGCATTGCAGACCTCGTACAGATGCTCGAGGATTTTCCCGCTTCGATGCGCAGCATCAGCACCGCCAGTACCGAGACACGTGTGTCAGTGACGGGGATAACCCGTTGGTGATGATAAAAACATGTTAATACTGACCTGAACCGTGCACGTGTATTCCGAGTCGTCCAGCAGTCGCACGGTACAGTTGAATCCTCTGTCAAGACTCCGATCGCTGCCACTCATCAGTCGGCTCAACATATTGGCCAGTCAGTATAGACGCAGGGCACAAGAGCATTTAGGATGAGCGCAACATGTCACTCACTGCATGCATAGCCGATAAACCCTGCACCATGATCTGAAGTCCCTTTGAGTCATTGCGCCCCATCATTTTTCTCCAGACTGGACGGTGTGGTCTGCTCTGCCGCTGGTGATTTTATGCCAACGTTGGAGGTAGTCCAATGTACTGTACAGACCCAGGCACAACAGCCCATCCATATTCATGCGTTATATCTGGGGAGGGCTGAGGCGGAATGTATTCCTCAGCTGAAAGCCAGTGAGAGTTCATGTTCATAAATGTTCTGAAGATAGATCTGTCTTATTAAAATCTAAGGAAAAGCAATAATAGTACACGACGTTCGTGAGAACAGTTCTCCTGTCCAAAACGTACACCGTGATCTATGCTCGGTATACGGTCACCAAATATATTTCACATTCTGTAACAGACATCAGAAATTATAAAGGGGTGTCTCGGTTAATTCATATTAACGAGTTTTCATGTTTCATTTCTTTTAAAGGTGACGTGTGATGTCAAAGAATCTTTCCCGAGATCACCGATTTTCTTGGAAAATAAATATTTTAAAATACCCCCTGGTGGTGGAAGGCACTCGTTTAAAATGCAAACACTGCTATGTTTGGTAGGTTGAGACTGTCGAGGTTTTGTTACACGTTTGTGATTATATGATAATACCACAACTTATTAAGTTGGCCAAAAACGATATTAAGATAAACCAAAAATGTTGCTTTTAAATTTTTAATGAATTCAACAAGGCAGAAATATAAACAACTCAATGGAAAGTATTAAAGTCAAATTCTAAACAATTCACACCCACAAACCAATTTATCCTCCATTTAATTTTTTCGGGGGTGCAATATGAACACAAGATGCACAAGGGACATATTTGTAACAAGATATTTAAAACTGTAAACATTGTGACTTACTGCATAATAACACAGTACAGTATTGATAGTCTGGTTATATGTTTAAAAAATAGCTTTTACATTCGGTTAGTGTATTATTACAGACATGATTGTATCTCCACGTCCCCACAGTTACCTACAGGTGACAGAAATCTCCAGTGCTGTTCATGTCGTTGGGATTACCAGTTACACATGATTTGCATAAAAGGGTGACAGGTACATTATGAACTTAAATGCACAATTTACATAAGGTCTGATGATAAAAAATTCATGAATTTAGCCAGAGGGTGTAACTAAATAGTCTTAAAAATCTTAAATCAAAGTCTTAAATCACAGACTTTTGAAAGTGTGTCATATTATTAAGACTACCAAATAAAAACGTAATTTTATCACAAATTAAACGGTTCAGAAATGAACAACACAGATGAATAAATGAGTTGCAGATCTATTTGCAGTACTGCAGTATTTTTAGTAACAGCACTGCATAGAGACCAATTTGAATTGACTACACTAGCTATTGAACTTTGCACTTTAGTATAACTCCACAGTTAAGGCGTTTTGTGTGAAACGGATGTCGTTTCTGGTTGTCTGGATGTGGACATCTGTTATGAGGGCTTATTTTGAGTGAACAAGACTGATCAATCGGCTGGTTATCTTAAAGAAGAGATAAAGGCACACAAGAAAATCGGTTCTACGTGCTGGCGGCAAGATTCGTTTTCTTATCATTGAAGAAACTCTTAAGCATTAGCACCTGGCCAATAGAGACCACAAATAAGATGATGGTCTCTCCTATGGACCAATAGAACACACGCACATTCAGGTCTTCTGCTCTGGTCCGGTCTTGAGCCTCTCGAAGGCGATACCAAGTCTGAGATTCCGAAACCACCTTCAGAATCTCATGGATAGACACGCAGGCTGACTCCATCTGCATGACAAATTCAGAGATGCGTGTCAACAGCGCGCATACGCAAAGGAGAAAATCACGTCTGTGCGCGTGTTTAGCCAGTTTCTCACCTGTGTGAGAGCCGTAGCACTGTTCATGTCAGGCAGTAACGGTCTCTCCTCTCCAGTTCTGAAGTCCAGGTAGACGGTTTTGTGAGAGAAGGTGGAGAACTCGTTGCTGAAGCACACCTGGTACACTCCCTTTACAGCTGTTGTATGGGAGAAACTGTCATACTGCTTCTTCTGTTCCTGATACAGCACGTTATTCAGTGGATCTGTCACAAAACAGTCCACATCGTAGTTCCCTCCAGCAATAACCTGTGTGGAAATAAAGTTTTGATACTGGCTGTCACACTTTTTAGTCTTGTGAACATATTTCATGGTAGGTAAGGCTTTAGGGATTTAATACATAGTGTAGTACAGAATTGTAATGGGTCTTCTTCAACGTTTAACGTGGTTAGGTAAGGCAAAACGATGTCTGTGAACTCTCTGAAAAGTTTAGGAATAACCAACAATCTGGGGCAATGAAATGCTAAATAATCAACTAACACTGAACAAAATCTGAAAGACAGTCATTTGTGTTCCTGCTACCAAAGCTTTCAATTTAAGAAAAGTTAGATAAGCGGCGACCTGTTTCGCAATATTGATAAGAAGCTGTTTCTTGTCGGCACAATTACCTGAAAATCAACATCAAACTTGACTCCTTGCTCCAGGTCCTCGTAAAAACATTGTTTCTCGTTATCTGGCAACTCAAATGTTATTTCGGTGGCATTTACAGAGGCTATGTACACTGCCAAAAGATAAAGCCAAGCGTGCCGCATGTTGTTTCAGTTAAAGTTTCAGTTATCAGTCAACATAAAGAGGAAACCTCCTCCATTGACTTAAAGTTTACGTGTATTAAACACTAACTTCACGATTTGACGCGAAACGCCACTGACGTGGCAGGCGCACAAGATGCTTCCGGGTTATTTCAAAATAAATAGACGTTTAATTATTTCAGGTATCGCTAGTGTCGTGTTTTAGTCACTTTAATAAGTTACATTGATCATGAAAGTTATATGTGTTTTTTTGTATTTGTAGTTATATCTGCGTTTTTATAAATAGTTAAATAGGCGATTTATAAATAATGTACAATTTCGTCAAAAAGCAATTTTCAGTCCTTGTATATATTTATGTATATTTGTGGGTTATAAAATGGACACTACAATAATAAATAATAAACTAATGACATCTTTGAAGCGTTCCTGGATTTTGAAACTTCATATTATATTCATAGTGTTCTGAACTGAGCTTCTCCACACAGCCTTTAAAACGTTGTTCTTCTGTTATTTTTTCATTGGCTAGGCATGAAAATAAACCACAGCCTTAAACTTTGCCATGAATCACAAGGTTGGGTACACAATGTGCTCATCCTGTAGTTTGTGGTTTCAGTTTCACGGTCGAGCGCAGGTCTTATTAAATATATAATAGCTCAGTTTTATTTACGAAAACCCGACTAGAGATTGCTTGGGCGAAACTACGTGCCATTATGTTGGAGTCCACAATTTTCCAGTTCCAAGTTATTCCCACGGTATTCCTTGCAGTGCTCGGCTGCCCCAGATTTAAGTGGCCAGCGAGTCCTAGCAATCGCCACTAATTATTTTTTATTATTATTCATTAATTATTATACATTATTCTAATGATTCAAAACAGTTCTTCAACTATCGGTGGTCGTTGAGTACATACAGACAGACTGAGCTCAATAGTCGAACTCTTATTTTGAAATTTGACAGGGAGTGGGACGCGAGTCCAGTTTGTTTACTTGAACCTCTGATCTAATCTGTAGTTTATGGGCGCAGACTCCTCTGCATGCACGTTTACTGTAGCTTTAATTAGTAAACGTTATCCTGGTAGGATCATTCCGTTGTGGAAGAAGCTGGGCTGTTACACCGGTGTTAACGGGGATATATAACTGGGAAAAATGCAGGATTACACAAAACAAGTGATGGAGTTTGTGGAGGAACACCGTACGGCGGTCACGGTTGTCATCGTTACAGGTGGGCTAAAGTACAAACCACGAGTTAACTTTTAACGGGGCAGTTCAATATAAGGATTTACATTAGTTTCCGTTGTCACGGAAATCCTATTATAGACTTGCACAGGAAAATCCTATATAGGGAAATCCCATTATAGAGTTATAGGTACTTTTATAGGTACAATTATGATTTTTAAGACTGGAAAGTTAATTTAAAATCTCTAAAAGCCATAGAAACACCTTGGATATTTTTATACTAATGTAATTTGCAGTGATTTAATTTATATACATGATATTTTTATATTGCATATATTTTTTTAGTTATATTCAGCTGTAAAACGTTGACTACGGTTAAAAAGTGCATTTTATATAAATGTTGTTTATATTTCAGTAATTAGAAAATAATCAGAAATGCACGAGGTCGAAATGTGCGGGGAACCGTTTCCAAAACTGGGAAGTATTGCCATATTAGGTCATGTTTATAATATGTTCGTATTGCAAGCGTTGCAATATATAACCTTTGCCTGTGCTTGTCAAAGGTACAGAGCTTCTGCGAGTAGGTTATAGGTTACAGGTTGTATATCGTAGGACAGGTTATATATGTAGCGTTTAACTAAGGCTGCATCTGTTCCGGTAGGTGTCGGGCTCTATGCACTGCGGAGATGGATGGCCGGCGGGGTCTGCCGAAGCAAAGCCCGCTTGGACGGAAAAACTGTTCTGATAACAGGAGCCAACACTGGTATTGGCAAAGAGACGGCGGTGGATATGGCCAAGAGAGGTCAGCTCATTTCAAAGTGCGCTTACGATTCTATTGTGAAGTGTTAAACGAGGACAGCAGATGGAAATTTAGTACCTGTGTTTGAATAGACTGTTCTAACTAAGTTACGTGGAGTGTGAGATAAGCTTGAAAATAAAAACACAAGATAAAAACACAGAGTTGGAGATTTTTGCGGTTTTATTAATGCAGTTCATATTTTCTGAAAATTAATTATTTGCATGTGATACATACATTTGATATTTTAGAGTGAATGGCCAATATTTATCTTCTACTGTCAAAGATTTTAATGCCTTTTATTTCAAGGTTGTTGGTTAAAAGTTAGCTAAAAAAAACATGATTACAGGTGATTATATATATGTGCACTTTGGTGTCCTGTCTGTTTATTGTTTTGTTCGAAAAGTATTATTAAAAGCCAGTATTAAATACATCAAAAGTCTGCCTACCCACTTACTCTTGTAGCCATTTAAAAAATTAAAATTGTTTATCCATTATTAAATACATACATTTGGTTTTGTATAATATAAGTGATGCATAGCAAAACATGACGGGTAGCGATGTAGAGACGAGTTATAAGTGACAGTGTAAAAATCACCCCAGTTTCTGTAAGACCATCGTTGTGCAACTGTGTTTGTTAATGGCCGGATGGCTGCAGAAACACGCTGCATTGCACCAGGTTGGTTGATCTCAACATTACTCTCCATGTCCTCTGTTTCTCAGGTGCAAAGGTGATCTTGGCCTGCAGAGACATGGGCAGAGCCTACAAGGCAGTAGAGGAGATCAAGAAGAGGAGTGGAAATGACAACATTTATGTGAAGAAGGTGGATCTGGCCTCTCTGCAGTCTGTAAGAACTCTGGCCAAAGACGTGCATGCGACTGAAGATAGATTGGATATTCTGATTAATAATGCTGGTAAGTGTTAATCTGATTGTAATACACGTTATTGGATTATTGCTTTTTCTTCGTCGGCCAACACATTCAACCTGTTGTTATCGTTCTTTTATTTTGCCTGCCCACAGGGATAATGATGTGCCCAAAGTGGCAGACGGAAGATGGCTTTGAGATGCAGATTGGCGTGAACCATCTCGGCCATTTCCTCTTGACCAACTTACTTCTGGACCTGTTGAAGAAATCCGCACCCAGTCGTGTTGTCAACGTTTCCAGTCTGGCCCATGAGACTGGTGGGAAACCCCATTTACGTCACGGTTACAAAATTATAAATATATTTTAGTTATTAAGGGGTAGTTATTATTTCTTGTCCTGCACAATGACATGCAGATATATGCGGATGAGCTGTACATTCATGCTATTCTTTGTATTGTATTTAACATACATATGTAAGATGTTTTTTCATTTGAAATGTTGATTCATTCTAATTATCGTCCATTAATTAGCATTTTCATTAGCACATAACACTCTATATGTTGATTTTTTGTTTGTTTGTTTGTTGAATAGGCAAGATTCATTTTGACGATATAAACATGGACAAAAACTATGATCCATACACCAGCTATTTGCAGAGCAAACTGGCTAACGTTCTGTTCACCCGTGAACTAGCGGTCAGGTTGAGAGGTAAACAACACCCAAGCTTTACTCACTCTGTCGAAACGTTCCCCAC
>JAZGTJ010014722.1:0-13910 GCA_036877575.1 Botia almorhae
TCTCGCCTTCGAGAGCTTCCTGGAAGTACAGAGAGCACAGAGGACCAAAAAGACTTACCCCAGCAGAGACAAGTACATACCTCAGTTGCCCATCTACTTAGATCTGGCTCTCTCAACTGCTCGTCCCATAATTGTTTGGGTTTTTCCTCCATTTGCATAAATGAAACATCTGATGGTTCCATTAACATGCAAGAAATCATTCATTTTAAAAATCTATACTTTGTTGTTTAGAGAAAACCGCATCTAATTTGTGCTATATAAACATTTAAAAAAAACAACCAATGGAAATTAATTGAGGAGAAAAAACAATTAAGAATCTTTAAATACAGTTCCTTATTCTGTAGTACTTACCTGTTTGTGTGAGTGTTATTTTTATTAGTGGCTTTGTAGTAACTGAACTGAATTTTGCCTTGTTCATCAGTTTGTTCTGCTCTAATCATTCCTGATATTATCACAGCACATCCCATATGTTCAACACTGGCTTGGCTTGGTTTTATTTTTGGTTATGTTAATAAGCACAGCTTGCAAATTACCAATAGGTGAAACATTTTCCGGATCATTGTTTCTAAATTGCTGATATACTGATGAAACCTTATTTATTAAAACTATTTACTCTGTTTTGTTTCATTTCTAACCTCAAGGAATTGAGAGATGGAGAGGAAGTGCTTGCTCGATGGACAGACTGCCGCTATTACCCTGCCAAGATTGAAAGTATCAACAAGGAAGGTAAGATCACACTGTAAGGCTCTACTATACTAACAATGCTACTGTAGGGTGCATACGTCAGCTTTTTGGCGTGCAAACCAGGATGCAGGTACCAAAAGGAATTGATGGATGATATGGAAATGAATGAAAAAATGTATCTATTGAAATCAATGAAGCTTATCATTTATGCTGTTATTTGTATAGGCACTTACACTGTACAGTTTTATGATGGAGTCATCCGCTGTGTGAAAAGAATCCACATCAAGTCCATGCCAGAAGATGCAAAAGGACAAGTAAGTTAATAAAGGACTGTCAGAGCCAAATTCTCTAAGGCCATTGAAATGTTTTGGACACGCATTGGTATTCAGCATAATAACAGCATGTGTGACCTACAGCAAGCAGTTGTTAACATTAGGGGTGTAACAATATTTAAAACCATGGTACATCACCCACGGTACGTACTGCGGTACTCTCAGGGTGTACGAATGTCCCCTGCTGCCCCGACCAAGCCTTGACCCATTGTTGGGGCTAATCTCACTTTACCTTATAAAATAAAATGAAGTATTCTTTATTGACATTTCATTAAATAGTAATTAGTACACTAATTACTGCACAAGTAATTAGTGCCCCCACAGTAAACAGAACCGAACCTTGGCTCCAAAACCGTGATATAAACCGATCCATGGCATTGGTATATTATTACATCCCTAGTCAACTTGCTGTATAGTTAACTTGCTGTATAGGTAACTTGCTGTATAGTGTATATAAGTATGGCCCTCTGAAGTATTGTCCTTCGCCTCTTCCTCTCTTTCAGAAGGTAAAATGCATGGGGTCAATGCTGAGTAATATTTGAAGACACAAGCCGCAGGTCCACACAAACAGTCCACACTTACAGTTGCTTGAAGAGTCTTTGTGCCAGTCAGGCAGCTCAGGGACGCCAAAAAACTTTATTCTACCTCATCAGTTCCCTATCCGAAACTATTATAGCTTAAAAACCAACTGTGTGCATGCTAGCCCTGACCAGAGGCGTGTTTTATGTACATCAACGTCAGTTGTGACTCATTGCGCATCGTTTTTGTTCAAGCAGGACTGGATCGCTCTGGTGAAGGCTGCCTCAGCCGCAGCCAAGAGTAAAGGGGTGAGCCGGCCGCGCACCAGTGCTAACAGCAACAAGGATCGGGATGATAGGAGAGATCAGAGGTCAGATGAAGAGCTTGAGGATGATGAGGATGAGGATGAGGATGATGATACTGAATCAGAAAAACTCGGTATGTGAACTGGATCTGCACCTGCCAAACTCTGTAGGACGCACTGAATCATGTGCAAAGCTCTGCACATCTCCTATCTCCCACATTTTGATGCTACGTCTGTTTCTTGCTTTGAGCAGCGGACCCGGAGTCTGAAGAAGAGGACCGTAAACCAGCTGCTGAGGAGCTTGAAGTGGCTACAACAAAGAGAAGGAGCAAACGACAAGGCAACTTATGCAACAGTAAAAGGACTCGTCTCGGTAAAGGAACAGGTAAGTAAAAGCACAGTGTAGCTATATACAGTGAGCATCTAACATCTGGTTTAGTATCTAAACTAGCTCTAGTGTCTTTAGTATATATGTCCTTACATTTACATTTTGGCAGACGCTTTTATCCAAAGCGACTTAAATTGCATTACACTACAAATTGATTCTGAGTATGTGCAATCCCTGGGATCGAACCCATGACCTTGGCTTTGTTAACACTACGCTTTAACCACTGAGCTACAGGAAAGCTAATGTCCTAATTCACTTCTCATGTGGGAAATACAATCAAGATTTAGTAAAACATTGACCTTAGTTATCATGGCTGATATTTCCAGTGTACTGTGATGTTGATTCAGTCTGTTATTCATTTATAATCCATCATCAAGGATGTCCTGACACGGAGTCTGAATGCAAACCAGAGCCAAAGGAGCTTCCAGTGACCTCACAGCAGGTGCAGATGGAGCTGACACAATGTTATCAAACTTATTTCTTATCAGTAAATCACAGCAGTGCACTCACTGTTTATCTTATGTATATCCCTTTAGAAAGTGTCAGGGGAAGAGGTTAGTCCAGCTGAGGAGAAACCACAGTCAGTCAGTGCCCAGAAACCCTCAGCACCTCTCTCTGCCCCCTCCCCGTGCAAATCTCGTTCCAGGAGACTAAAACATGACTCAGGAGAGTCCACCTCCAGCAGTCAAAACACAACAACAGCCCCTGAACCCAGCCCATCACCCACACAAACGCTCCCAGACAGCACAGACAAGGGTGGGTCAAGATCTTTGTTTAGTGATTATGTGAATTAAACATGAGAAATTTCAGCACAGTTTAGCAAGTCATATGTATGAAGCAGCTATAGATATTTTTTATCAATATGTATGTCTTTTTTGCATAGCCCCTCCCAGTTCCCCCCAGAGGAGGAGACGATCACAGCGTCTAGCAACAAGCTCTGATGTGCCCCTGACGTGCCCCACCTCGCCGCCCGTGAGAGATTCCAGCTCTCACTCTCCTGCCCCAGATGGCTCTCAAAAAGCCGGTGAGAGAAACAAGCTCATATAAATAGACCATTGTTTTGTGTCTTTGTTTTGAAACGTAGTTCAATTTCATACTTGTATTACTTTTCAGTAGCAACACTAATGGCCATAATGTCTTGTCTGTAAGCATGGCTTGTACAGTTATATATTTAAATCCATATTTACATGCGTATCTGATGTGGTTTGATTATGCTCTTTTTAGATGAAGACAGCAAAACTAAAGTTAAAACAGAAGCTGCTTCACAGCCAGTTTCAGGAAGCCCATCCACAGCTCCTCCCACCAGCGGTGCTCAATCGCCAATCACAGAGAAGGATAAAATGACTGACATATTACCTAGTAATCAGTTAACCCTTGGAGAGAACTCGCCTTCTATAGTGGCAGGTAGGTCATCCATGAGACCAGACCAAATGTTTTTCAGAGAAATCTCTGAAGTACTGACCCACACCAGCGTATCTGAAAATATCAACATTTTGTGTACAGCTGCTGGTCAAAAAGTTCCTTCCAGGACACCAAGAGCCAACAAACATGCTAGAGAACCAAGTATGAAGAATCAGCTGCCTTCCATACACTTAATTCACATCACAATTTAAAACATGCATCATATGTGTCATTTAAAGCTTTAATCACCAAGAGATACAAATACATTGTTTCAATCAGGTTTGTGATTGCCACCCCTGAAGTACGCACATTGCTTTCTTATTCCTCCTCAGTTATAAACACCAAGAGGTCTGATGACCCTTCAGCTTTCAAAGAGTCTCTGATAGACCTGGATCATAATAAATTCAAGTGTAAAGTTCCCGGCTGCTCCAAAGCGTTCCGGAAAGAAAAGCTGCTGGACTATCACCTGAAGTACTATCACAACACAGAGAAGGAAGTGGACAGCGAGGTGTGCTCGCCAGAGAGGGCGGGCCGCACCAGGGCCACATCTGCTTCCATGCCTACCAGCACCCTGTCTGAGATGCCGGACAACAAGAGGCGCCGGACCGTCTCTACTTCTTCCTGTATGTTCCCTTGTAGATATTTGTTTCTGCTGTGATCTGGTCTTGTTTTGATGTAGTACAAAAAATTATTTATGTTTATTTGAGGTTTAAGGGATAGTATGTTGAGTAATAATATCCTGTTTTCTTAGCTCTGTCTTCTCAGGGCTTCATGCTTCAGATGGACAACGCCAGCTGTGTCAGGCCTCCTAAGTTCTGCAAGAAGAAACGTTCCTCTGCCTCCATCAGTTCAGACAGTACTGAGGTCTCTCTACCACCTCCCACCTTTGATAACCTCCACGACAAGATGCAGAGGAGGGACAAGTACCTGGATGCAGGTAAGCTCATTCTGCAGACTGGGAAGGTGATGGGTGGATGGACTTTTTTTATCTCTCCATATATTTAACCTGAATACTTATTGTGCTAGGGCTTTGTATAAAGACAGAGAGGAAATTCAAACTGGAGGATAAATGTCAGTTGTTTTGTGAGTTTACCCAGTTTGTTTCAGATGTCCTTTAATCTTCATTGTTTTCTACCTGGAAGTGGACATCTTTTGAATTTCTTTCTCTTTCATAGTGAAAAAGAGAGATAAAGACAGGAGGGACAGGAAAGACAAAGACCTTTTCAGAATTAAACAGAAGAAAAAGAAAAAGAAGAAGAAGAAATCAAAACAGCACTGTAAGTTTGTTTTCTCTGGAAAATATTTGCCTGTTTCTCATAAAAGCTTGTTGTCTGTAAAAGTTTTACATCATGTTTGTGGCTATGACTGATCTATGTCGACTGATCTTTGTTGACTGATCTAAGTCTATGACTGATCCCCTTTGTAAATGTTCTTTAATGGGCTTGTCACTCATGTTCTCTCCTGCATGCTTAGGTTACTCTGACCTGGAAGACATGTCACTGGCTTATCTGGAGAGACCATCTTCCCCACTCCATCGTTCTTCCTCCAGTGCCTTCTCCAAGCACAGCACCTTCCAATACCCTCGTGCCATACTGTCCGTCGACCTCACCGGCGAGAGTGAGTCCAGAGTCCTGCCTCAGATGTGAAGCTAAACAGTCCTCTACCACTGACATGCTTACTTAAGCTATAAAATTGAGTTGTCACCTCTGTTTCTCTTTGTCTTCTATCTCAGACCTGTCAGATGTTGACTTCCTGGAGGACTCGACCACTGAGAGCTTGCTGTTCAGTGGAGATGAGTACAACCAGGATCTAGAGTCCATCACCATGGAGGACTTCCAGGATGAAGATGACAATGTTGCTGATGAAATTGTGCGCTGTATCTGTGAGATGGATGAAGAAAATGGCTTCATGATCCAGGTAGAGTTATGGGCAACAATAACAGGGCAGTAAAAGAACTCAATGTATGTACGATGTAAAGTCATGTTTGTAGAGCTGTTTGTTAAGATCTCTTCATTTGAGTTGTTAAGTCCACAAAATGATTTTTTTTTTACCATTGGACTTGAACATTTTTCTGTCATTCTGTTTTGGTGCGGAATTATGGGTAAAATTTTCTGATGTTTCTCCTTCCAGTGTGAGGAGTGTATGTGTTGGCAGCACAGTGTGTGTATGGGGCTTTTGGAGGACAGCATCCCGGACCAGTACATCTGTTACATCTGTAGAGACCCTCCAGGTAACAGACTCACACTGACTCACGCACCTGTATGCTTTTACTCTATGGTCATCTAATGTCTGTTTCTTGGGTGAAATTGAGAAAATACAAAAAAATATGAAATAAAACATTAATATTTAGAATGTTTTACCTATTGTCTCAGGTCAAAGGTGGAGTGCTAAATACCGTCATGATAAAGACTGGCTTCAAAAGGGCCACATGTACGGCCTGTCCTTCCTTGCGGAGAACTACTCGCATCAAAACGCCAAGAAGGTCGTGTCCACTCACCAGCTGCTGTCTGATGTTTACAATGTCAAAAACGTGCTCCATGGTCTTCAGCTGAAGATGGACATTTTACAGTAAGAGACACTTGTGCCCTTTCAAAGCCTTAGCAAATCTGTAGTATTTAACTTGTCTTTGTCGCCATACAAAACCTGTTTTCACGCAGGTGGTGCTTTGTATCGAGTTGTGGATATACAAGTGAACAATAACATGTTTTCTCAGAAATAAGCATAGCCCAAGTTTACGCTTATGGGCCCGGTCTTGGGTGAACTCTGATGAGGACCAGCCTATGGGAGGTGTTCCTGACTTCCTTCATTTCAAAGAGCACCTCAACCCAAACTCAAACCCTGAGACCTACATCACCAGTGAGCACAGCTATCAGAAACCTCCCGGTACAGGCCTGGAACACACACACGGTCCTCTAAGAGATGAACAGGAGACCCAGACTGCCTCACACATGACGCACAATCTACAAGAAGAGGAGGTAAGCAAAGATTGATCCAAACTCATCTCAGGTCTTAGATACTGCTTCAGTCACAGTATCTAAATAGGTTTCTGAACTGGTTTGTGTAGGTGAGCAGTGCCATTGCACTGTCAGGCTGTGAGAATGACAGCAGCCGGGGGTGTATGGAGCAGACCAGAACCTGCCTGCAGTGGCAGATGAACCTGCTTACACACATAGAGGACATACAGAACCAGCTGTCTGGTCGCATGGACCACATCGAGAAAGAGCTTGATGGTATGTGGAAAAACACCAGAAATCAGCTGTAGTGGTTGGTGGAGTTTCTTACTACATCTTTCATGCATAAACGTGTATTACAAGTTGGCATTAAACTCTTTGCTGGGCTAGTGATGGCTCAGTTCATCTGTTGTGAGCCTTAACCACTACACCAGTGGTTTTCAACCTTTCTGACCTCATGCCCCCGCCCCCCCAATTGTCCACAGCAATATTTAACCATATTTATACAACAGTAATATATATGTCAATATAATTTCTATTAAATATACTAGAGCTTGGCATAACTTGGCATAACATAGGAATATATCGATGTTAAATTGCTATAATTTGATAATTGAGGGCTTTGCTGGTTTTATTGTAACTTATTTTAAGTCGTCTTGAGGGCCCCCTAACGGCCTCAAGAAATACTACACCACACCACCCATGAAAATGTCATTACTTACATTATGTATGTTACTGTGTGTGTGTGTGTGTGTGTGTGTGTGTGTGTGGGTGTGTGTGTGAAGTGCTGGAGCGTTGGTTTGACTTCACCGGTGAACTGGAGCCCCCCGATCCCCTGGCCCGACTCCCTCAGCTCAAGTGCCGCATCAAGCAGCTTCTGACGGACCTGGGGAAGGTGCAGCAGATGAGCGCCCTCTGCACCGTGTGACCCACTCACACAACACGCACATTATAGTGTGTTCTGAGCTTTAACACCATCTCCTGTTTCTTCACACACATGCTGTGCTTGTCTGAAGAGATGCATTCAAAGAGACGATCCTGTTCAGATGTGTGTGTGTGTGTGTGTGCGTGTGTGTGCGCACACGTGGAGTAACATTGGAGAGAAGATTGGTTTGCTCTGCTACAGTTTCCCAAAGCTTGTCTCCCCAAAGTATGAGATAAAGCGCAATCCACAGATTAATTTGTGGAATAGGAAGACAATGGTCGTCTGTAAATGAGTCTGAACCAAATCTGCCTAATGAAGAGATTGTTCAGTTAAATAGGAAGAAAACACATAGCAGATTAAATTTATGGCAAATTAATTTAACATGGTAACAGAAAGATACATTTTCTATATTTTTAATGGACTAAGGAGGTTAAAACATCACACTTAGATTTATGGTTTTGGCCTATTATGTAACAGCTACACCACAAGATTAAATCAAATTTGTATTACCGCTCTGCGAGCTTATGGAAATATGAAGGTTTCAGTATGAAAATGAAGCGGGTCAGTAAATAGCAGGTGTTTTGAGTTCAGTTTGGTCATAAAGGGATCTGCCACTCAAAAGGCGACAGTTAGATTGAAGTGCCAAGAGAGCAGATCAGTTTTGAAATAGATGCTACTTTGCAGTCCAGGATAAAATTAGTTTACAGTTGAATACACTAGCACTAAAGGTTCACGATGACAACAAACTCAATATAGCAACAAGCAGGTCGTTTTCATGAAGCGATTCATGTGTAATACTTGCTTTAGCATGTGTATTTACAATCTTGTTGGACGCTGTAGTAATTTGTGGGAAAACTAGCTAGTCTAACAGTGGGCTTGTTCATTCATTATTTAGCCCGGAGATGGTGACTTTTCTCACTGAAGTCTGTCTATCACGTTGATACTTTGAGAGATGCTACCACGAAGTAAGCTAATCCTGAGATGGATGTAAACGCATATAACAAATCCACGTAGGTCATTTTATTGGAAAAAAATGTATATACAGTTTTTATAACTGTAAGAAAACAACTAAGACGTAAGAGGACAACACTTGAAAATGCCTGTTTGATCTGTTTCTATTATTCTGTACAGAGTGTTTTAGAATTTAGATTTAAAAACTGAAGTTTGTTTTGATGAGATACCAGCTGTATATTAAAGAGTTTATTTAAAGATCTGATGTAATTATCTGTATGTACGAGTTCATTAAAAATATTCTCAACATTTGCATGTATGCTGTTTTGATTTCAGTTTAGTCTCACTCCTTATTGTGGACTTTGAAATCAGATTAAATTATATGAATCTGATTGTTGGTAAAGTGCATTCCTGCACTTGTGAGGTGAGACAGTGGCGGATTTTTTATTCTCTATTGAAATTAGCAAATTGACAAATAAGGGTCAGTTGTTCCACTTAAATTCAGTTAAATTTCCAGTTAATTTTTTCCAGTTAAAGTTCATTTGAATTACCAAATTCCATACTCGGTATTGATTTCCATCTTAAACCAGTCCGATATGATTACATTTCACCACCAGATGGCAGTATAGCATCAGTACGTTTTTATTTTTTTTAACATTTACAAACATGATTTAATTTTAACATTTAAACTAGTTATAGTTTGCAGTTCCTCGTAGTTTTATATATAGTTTTAAACCTCAGCAGCTTTGGAAATCCTCAGGCTTCATCTCATAAAACCTTATTATATATCAGAACAGAGAAAAGCCGGTGCAGCCTTGTGGTTAAATGACGGATTTGGTAACCGAAAGGTTTGTAGGATTCAAACGTTGTAAGAGTTCATCCATGAATTTTCACCGTTGTGGTTGCTGGTCAAATGTTTAGGCCTTTCTTAAAGAACTTCATTTTTATAAATATTTAAAATTTTAGGGGCTTGGCGAGAGCACTATATACATTTAAACTTTTTACTGATTGTGAATTTCAGAAAAATAGCTGAATAAATTGTTTAAAATGGATTAAGGGTTTGTTTTTATAAACCAGTAACACAACCTATAGTTTGACAGGTGGAGGACCACGCGTGTGTGCTGTGTTGTAGGACTGTTTCTGCTTGTTTTTTGTGTGTAGGGGTGGAGCTGCTTTTGGATGAAGTGTATGACACAATGTTGTATGTATGTACCTCATTTTTGTTGAAAGAACGCTTATAATGAAGTATTAGTAAAACAAAATTCCTTCCACATTTATGGATAAAAATTGGCAAACACATTGGGATGCAGGACTAGAATCCACTTTAATCATGAAGAAGTCGTGTAATAATATTGGACATATCTCGTATTGTTTTGGAAGGTCCCACGCCATGTAAGAGAGAATGAGCTGCAGCTGTTCAGGCTGGTAATGTCTTCATACCCTTCTGCACTGTTATTGGAGAGTATGTGCCAATCCAGTGTCACTCTGGTTTCCAGTGCTGATGTGTGGACGCTGATGGAAAGAGATCTTTGGTACACGCCTGTATGAAGTACCACAATGCAATTAGTGTGTCCTTAATTTCTTTCCTTATATGGAGTAAACATAACACATATGTATTTTATGATATATTCTATAAACACTATTATATGCAATATAATATAAACACTATTAAATGCAACAATGCTTCCATTTTCAATATCCTTGGGAATCATAAAACTTAATTGTGTCAATCAATAATACAAGCAAGTAATGTACAGGTAGTCAAATACTGTAGTATGGTAAAATGCATCTATATAACCTTATGCATTATGAACTAATCTGGTTAACTTGTCAACGATAAAGTCTCTTGTATGTATATGGTGCTTTACCGTTTGTTGTTTTTCCTCATTATTGTCCAATCATTGTGATCTTAACTTGATGATTGATTAAACTGAACAAGGAAGCAAAAAGTGAAAAGTACCCAAAACTGATATTCTCTTGAGTAGTTCAGTTATGTGTGTCAGTGATGACTAATGTTGTGAATCTTGTTTGTTTAGGCACTGGAGTGAAAGCCTGCCCATCTGAGAGGAGACAAGCCCTCTCCAGACTCTTTTATGGCCCACCTGGGGACTTCGGCTTAGTTTCCAAAGAAAACAGTTCACTTCTTGGTCTGTGTAGCCCAGAATTTCAGCAGCTTATGGCCAGCTCTGGTCTTCTGAAATCTTTGCCAGAGTTAGCGCGTCAAGATGTGAGAGACACATTGGCAGAAGTTCTCCAAGGAACAATTCCCTCTGGGGCTCTTGCCCTAAAGTTTCCCGGTTTTGCCACTAATCCAAAGAGACCCCAGGAGAATCTTGAAGAACGCTGGTCATTTCAGATCGGTCCGAAGACTTCATGCAGTTGGCCAAAACCTTCTCGGACAAATCTGCTGGTCTGAATCCAGACAATCTCTGATGCCTTTGGACATACTGTGAACCTAAAAAACAACCAAGATGTGATTCAATTTGTCTTAATTACTCTTGAGAACCAACTGTTTCTCACTACCCTTTGAGAAGCCATCAAACAGCTAAAGGCAGAAGAAAACACTCAGGTCAACTGTTTCGTACCATTTCTTTAGAAATCCCAGTTAGATGTTTGAAGTTCTGTGACATCTCCATATGTGGCCCACTGTACTGAGTATTGGTGATACCAGTCAGGGCTCAGAGTGTTGGTTTGTGAATTCTCGTGGTCTTGAGATAATGGGCTCTCGCTCCACCAGGCACAGACCAAGACGTCCATCCCAATGCGAGAAAGAAGGCAGTCAAAGCCAGCAGTTCTGCGTCAGTGCTGGTGTGGTAGCCAATAAGGAAACATGGTAAAAGGCAGCAAGGCTTCTATTGGCCAAATCTCCAAATGTGAGTATAAAAACTCACTATAAAACTTTGTTTTTAGTGGCAATACTGACATATCTGCCACGCATTTTCAAAAATGTCTTCATAATCAATTGAAAACCTCTTCTTAAGTGTTCCGTCTTCTTCCTGTGTCTCTTCAGGTCCAGGCACATGTTCTGTGTTTCACAGCGTGAGAAGGTCTCTAAGTTCCTGAAGCTGGCTGAGGCGTAATCTCGCTTTCATACAGCTCTCATGTGCCTGGGGGTGACGGGTTTCTCCTGGCTGAGAGTGTCTCTCTAAACCTGAGGAGCTGGAACAGAGGCGTTTCTCAAAGTTCCTCAGCACTCAGGCTGTGAAACTGACTCGCCGCTGAGACTTGCGGCTCATTTCAGTTAAATCTCTTATGTTTTGTGTTCTTCTCTGGTTACTTGTAAGATTGTATTTATAAGGTTGATTTCTTCCTGTGATGATGATCACAGGTCGTTTGTCTTTTAATGTCGTAACATCTCCCTCTTTCTCTTCTCGAAATTTATCTTGGTTCGTTAAAGGAGTAGTTTATTTTTATTTTGATCATTATCAGTTCTTCATATAAAAGATGTTTTTTTGAATGTGGTTAATAAATGGTCTGCCCCAAAAACATCCCAGCTAGCAATTTTAGGTTGTAAGAATGTTTCCCTAACATTTCCATTAAGTAACAAAAATATTAAAAAAAGTTATTTTGAATGTTCTAGTAATGTTCACCATTTCACAGTTTTTTAGATGTTTTTGCAGTAACATTGCTTGGTTATTACAGTTATTCAATCAATTTTTTTAAATTCTGTATTTTTAAAATGTAAAGAAACAACGATTTTGATATGTAGATATTTAACTTAAATATAAGATATATATAACTTAGATATATAACGAATGTTACTGTAAGAATGTTTTTGAGAAATGGGAGAACTTTTAAAGAACATTAGCCAACGTTTTAGAACATTGCCAGTTAGCTGGGATAAATATAGAATGTAATTGTGTATTATTATAGTGAATTCAGTGTTATTGCTGTCTCTGACATCACAGGTCAGTGCTGGTGTGTTGGTAAGGAGGGTAGATATAACCCTGACTCTCTGACTTCGTTCTACACTCCCTCAGCAGTGTAAGAGTCTAATCTCTTGTTTAACAATCATCTGTTTTCAATAAAAGTCAATGCAGTTAATCCTCTTTAACCGTAAAAACTGTGACTCAAGGTTTAAGACTCAGTAGTTTGAGAAAGTCATGTAATTACATTACTAAAAACATCAGGATTCTTCTAAAATCCTCTATTCTTCTATCAGGATTATAAATATTGATGTGAGATGACTCGTAATAATTTATCCCCCAGGCCAAACTACACGCCAAAGACTCCAAAAGTCATTTCCTGCTCTCTGACTGGACACAAACAAGCTCTGACAGCACTTACACACACAGCCAATCATGTGACGAGGTGAACTTTTGTTTCTGTTTGATTTAGTTTGTAACCACTGCCTAAACAAATCCACATCCTGTGTGTATGTGTATGTGTGTGCACGTCTATAGGATGGTGAGTTTTCAATACTTCAGAGGTCCGGTTCAGGATGTATGTATGTATGTATGTTTTATTTGTATATTTATTTATGTGTCTGAATGGGTAAGGTCACCTTATCCGGCCAGACCAGCTCTGTTTCTGTGTGTGATGAGTCAAGTGTGTGACAAGGAGCTCGTCGTACGCATCACCTCTAAGGCCCGCCTCTCCGACCTGCCCATCCAATACCTGCCTGATCTTCATGACATTGGTGAAAGCAGCAGAAATATTTCTTTGCTAATTAAATGTTCTGAATCCTAAAACATACCATATTTATATGTTTAAATTAAAAGGTTTAAAATGTGAGGAGTGAGGAGAAGTTGTTAAATGATGTGGAGGAATTAATCCAAAGAGAATCCTACGGTTCTGCATTCCTCTATGACGACTCTCTGACTCTCTTCACTCCCCCTTGTTTAGCTGCATGCCTGGCTATATGCAGCTCCCACAATCCACTGGGTGTGGTATGCTGGCTTCTGTACCCTCTGGTTCACATAATGACAGGCTGACCTGTGTCATATAAAGAAAATGGTTTTACCTATAAAGCTGTCTGTAGATGATGCATACTTCAGTTTACTTACATGTGGAAAAGTAAAAATGTGGAATACAGAAATGTGTTTGTATGTTTAGCAATGTGCTTTCGTGTAATCATCTCTCTTGCTCTCACACACAGTGTTGTGTCCTGCTGGTTCATTCTCCAGCGGTGTATGTACTCCATGTCCTCAAGAGACGTTCCAGGCAGAGGAAGGGCAGGTCTTCTGCACTCCCTGCCCCAATGGAATCTCCAATGTGGCCCGGGCAGCCTTCAGTGCTTCTCACTGAGTAAAAAGGAAACTAAGTCAGCTCAGTCAAACTGACTCTAAATTTGGATTTAGATTTAGATCTAGAATCAACTCAAGAATAGCAGGTGTAGATGGTTTTGGCTTTGAATTAATAATGCAGTTATAAATCACAGGTTTCAGAAGCTCCATGGCTGATATTTGAGGATTTCCTTAAATGGGAATCTATAATTTTTAAAAACTGGACACAT
>JAZGTJ010014723.1:0-13906 GCA_036877575.1 Botia almorhae
TGTGGGCCTGGACTTTGTTTTGCTGCAATCCGTAATTTTTGCCTCTTTGTCGCCATCTCTGTTTGGAATATGAAATTGCAGGTTACTTTACGTACATTTTTTTAGGCGTGTTGAATCCAAACTGACATTTCCTGACAGCTAAAATTAGACATCGTTATTACAAATTTAGCATTGCAAATCAGGGTATGGGGATCATTTTGAACGCTGATCTGTCAGGTACTCGCTCAATAACTGATTTATGTTAATTTTTAACCGAAAAGTTACGGATTGCAGCTTTACCAATAATTGAGTTAAAGAGTTTCCAGAATTAATTAATTTCTCAATACAATTTCCAATTTTATTGCTTTTTTTGTCTTGCAGTTTTACCATGACAATATGATGTTTCAAAATGGCCATCGGTCCTCAAAACAGCGCTTGTACACAACATACAGCATTTGTGTTATTTCCAAATACCCATATTATAATGCTCTCAGAGACTGTCTGTCCAGGTGAGACCGCTAAGAACAGAACAGAAACACTCAAAAATAACCTAGTGAGCTGCCTTCTGTCTGCCATCTTATAAGGCACCATTATAACTGAAATTGTACCTTATGAGTTACTGATTTGGAATGTGCTACGTAGGTTGCAACTCCAAACATTATAGTATATAAATAGTGCCCTATGTAGGCAGCTCACTAGGTTTTGGAACGCAGCCGATTTTTTCTGTACATTTATATCTAGCTGGGATGTGAAATGAAGTGTTGTTTTGACTACTGTCGTAGTTTCTTGCTTCAACTGAAGACCGCCCGCATGTCAGAGTTTGAGGAGCAGGTGAAGGAATTCTCTGCTAAATTGGCTCTGGTGCCCATCCCGCCCCCCGGATCGCTGCACGTGGTAAGCATCTCTTCTCCACCCAGTTAACAATTTTACAATTTTAGGTTGCAATTTCCCTGTTTTCATGTTTCCATTAAGTAACAAAAATACTAAAAATGTTATTTTGAATGTTCTGGGAACATTAAAAATGTCTTGTTTTTTAAACATTAATGTTATTGCTCGGTTCTAGGAACATTATTTGAACATTTTTTTTAAATTTTGTAACATTTTAAAACATGCCACTAACAACTGACAGAACCTTGACAGAACTTTTAAAGAACATGAGCCAACATCTCCGGTTGTTGTAGTCTTTGTTTTCATTCTGCTGAACGTGTTCTCAGAAAACATCTTGACTACTACTGAACCACGTAATATTTTTGACTTGTGGATATTTACTGTTTCTGCAGGTGTTTAACCTCAGACCGCTTCAAATTGAACTTTTTTCAAGATTGGATGCAGATCGGCCCGTTCTGGACCTGGACCTTCACCTGCCCTTCTTGTGTTTTAAACCCAAACAAATCCTGCAGGTCAGTCTAAGCTTCACGGCACCATTTAAAACCATTTCTGTATCTGTCAGTAGTTTAATATGCTCCGTGTTAGATGCAGAGAAACCAGTGTTCCTGTAACTCAGTTGGTAGAGCAATATGTTGTGGGTTGTGTACTCAAGGGTTGTGGGTTCGATTCCCAGGGAACACATGCTGATACTGTACATCACTTTGGATAAAAAAAGAAACCGGTTGGTTTGATGTTTTTAAGCTAATTGATTTTCTAAACTGGAAGCTCTTTGATCCACACAGATCATCAGCAGTATCCTGATGGAGCAGAGGCTGGTGTTTCTGTCCACTGATTGGTCCAGGCTCACACTGGTGGCCGAGTGTTTTATGATCTTCATTCACCCTCTCCGCTGGCAGCATCCGTTCGTTCCTGTCCTGTCTCGCCAGATGCTGGACTTCATCATGGCCCCCACAGCCTACCTGATGGGCTGCCACACGTACCACTTTGAAGATGTGACTGAGGTATGAGGTGTCTTATGCTGAAGCTGTGAGCTATTTCCACACAGTATTTTTTGCATCAAACCAATGTGTGGTTTGCATCCTCAAAAGAAGCAAATGTTTTCAAATGCGAATGTAAAAATGACCATAGGAACCAAATTAAGCTAAATGATATATTGAAATGATCAAAATATTGCACATGTGCATATCACAATGGTTTGCGATAACTAAATGATTTTTAATACTTTAATAAGTTGTATATGGTCACAATTTAAGTCACAATTGCACCTTAATTGAAATATGTTTTTTTTCAGAAAGGAATGTGAAACATATGTTGTATATATAATTTTTAGCTTTTAAATATATTTGTATCTAATTTGATTTTACAAGTTTAAAGTATTATCGTATTGAAAATCAAATTTTTTTTAAGTATCATGTAGCCGTGAATCGGACTCAAATGTGTGTTGTGTGTAAACTGCGGGTGTATTTGCAGATGAGTCTCTGTTCTCACAACAGAGAGAGATTTTCTTTGTTTGCTTGATGTCTGTTTCCTGTTTCTTCTACCAGGAGATCGAGGATCTGGTTCTGATAGACATTGATCAGGGAACCGTGTTGTCTTCAGGTTCAGACAGTCTGCAGCTTCCACACGTGCCACAGACAGCAAGTAATTGCTTTATTTTCCGGTAAGAGAAACAACAATCCCATTTCGCAATAAACACATCCGTCAGTTTCCCAAACACTGCGGCAGGGCTCACCCAGCTAGCACGGAACGTTCCCGAAACACTGGCGAATGTGCTGTAAAAGTTCTCTATTTTTGCTGTAACGTTAGTAGAACATTTTTACCTTATATGTCGTATGTAAAAAAAAAAAATATTTTTAAGTTGCTAGTGGAACGTTTAAAAAACGTCAAAAATATTTGAATAGCGTTTTTATAACCGAGGAATAACATTAATACAACATCTAAAAAGCATTTTTAATGTTCATAGAATTTTTGTAACTTAATGGAAACATTAGGGTAATGTTCCTAAGCTGCGGAGGTCATTCTTTATATCTTTAAATTTATGCAGAAGTGTTTGTATTAAAGTGTGTGTGTGTGTTGTGTGTATTGTGTTGGGTGTATTGTGTTGTGTGTATTGTGTTGTGTGTGTGTGTTTCAGTTCTAAGCAGTTGCAGCTGCACTATGATCTAGAGCTGTGTAACACGGGCACACATACTGACCTGATCGAGCTGCGCGCTCACAGGAGACACTGGCAGCAGAGACTCAACACCGTCATCCTCAACGTCGCCATGGAGCTGATCGTCAACATCTTCAGGTTATATATATATATATGCAGCTGTGTATCGAACATCACGTGCGTTCTGATTGGCTGCGATTGTGTTACATCACACAGCTTTTTCACTTTCAGTCTGGACTGTAAATCTTGTCACACCTGCTTGACATGCTCTCATTAACATCAAGGACACGGAACGCAGAAATTCAAGTTATGACACAGTTGAATTATGACTGGAATGTTTACGACATGTATTGGAAATAAACGATGTATTGTTTCATTAGTAAACCGTAAGGCATTTTGTAATACAGTAAAAAATGACTGAATTGCGGTAATGAGATTCAAGACAATTCGCATGACAAAAACATTTTTTTTCTTTTTCTAGTGATGTTGGGGAATTCCTGAACTATGAGCATCGTGTTTTCAATAGTGAAGAGTTTCTCCGGTCCAGAGAGTTGACGGATCATTCCTTTTACAAGAAGGTCAGCGGATTTTTGTTTCCTGAAAAATATCAGTAAAAAAATCCCACACACTGCTTGAGTGTTAAATACACAAAACAGCCACTAGCGTGAAACAATGCATGTAAATGTGTGTGTGCGTGTGTGTGTGTAGGTTTTGGACACTCATATATTCCACTCATTTCTACGGGATCGTTTGAACAGAAGGAATGACGCCTTCACTCGTATGGAGCAGAAGAGCCGCTCAGATAGGTAAATAAACATCAACAGCAGCATCATTCTGTATGTTCAGTATGTGATATATGTGTGGAATGCTGTCATTTACCCCCCCCACACACACACACACACACACAATCATTAAGGCACATTTCTGAACGAACAGGAAGTATATTTACAGTAAACGCGCATCATTAAGCCTTACAGTGCAATCATGCTATGTGCATCATGAGTTTGTTTTCCTTTTTGATTCGAACCCGTGACCATGGCATCATGTGCAACCATTTGAGCTAAGGGAACGACTTGATTTAAACTTGATGGAAATTGTTCTAATTGTCTCTTGTTCTCCAGGTTAAGGACCATGACGGTATCTCCACGCAGACCCACTATGGAGGAGATCCGTAAGTTCTCCAGACCGGAGAATGGTCTGAACAAGAGGCTGGGGATGAGTATGCCTAACCTGGCAGATGACAGGTTACTAACCGTACCTGTTCGACACGCTTCAATGAAGACGGTGCTACCACAGTGCGGTAGGAAAACTCTTTGCTGATGTAGATGTTTTTTCAAGGTCATCCAGAAAAGCTCAACAACGTTTAGGAACGTCTCACATCATGTTGTTGTTTGCAGGTTCCTGGAGTCCCACCAGACCAATCAAAACCTTTAAACTCCCAGAATTCCCGCCTCCACTGGCCTACCACTACGTTCAGAATTACTACTCTGAGCTCATCAACCAGCTGAGTAAAGCCATCACCATGGCAACCCCAGATGACTCCGCCCTCCTGGCGCGTTATTATTACCTGCGGGGGCTGGTGAATTCTGTCGCGGGGAGACGCGTGGATGCCCTCGGAGACTTTCAGAGCTTGTACAAGACGGACGTGGACATCTTTCCCTCAGAGCTGGTCAACACGTTAGTTAATTCTTTACCCGTGGAAGAGAGGAGGATGGCCGAGCGCCGCACCGAGTTAAAGCGTTTGATCAGCCGGGTTAAGAGGGAAAATGAACGCGAGCAAGTGACGCTAGATGGCGGTACGGTGAAAAGATTCGAGTTACCGAAGAAACACCTGCACCAGGATGATTTCGTGCGGCGCGTGCAGGAGTCAGGCATCGTCAAGGACCCGGGCACCATCCAGAGGCTGTTTGAAGCGCTCACTGTGGGTGGGTACGCAGCACAACGAACCAATCAGCATAGAGCTCTCGCGTGATTGGGCCGAACCGAAATGCAAAATAACTGATGAGGGAAACATTATCAATATAGCATAATCAGACAAGCTTTCCTACAAATCTCTGTGGCTGAATTTTTCTCTGCAGGAATGAATTAACATCTAGAGTTATATAACTTCAGTCTGGTGATGATTGGTTTGCTCTATACTAGTGTATATAAACTGGGGCTGTTTTTAGGAATGCAGTGAGGTGAAATGTTTGCCTGATATCTGATACTAATATCAACAATCAATGTAACGGTCAATATTATAAATCTGTTTTGTCAGGTTTATAAAGACACCTGTTGTAGAAAAAGACAGTCAACTCTTAGAATTAAATAAAAGAGCTGCTTTTAATATTAACCTGGCCAGATCAATACGGATGGTTTAAATATTGCTATAGTAATATCCCGCATCATCTGTTTATCATTGATGATTTGTGTCTAACACGTCTGAGAATGGTTTGGTAAAAAATGGCTTTGATTTGCCAGGTATGAAGGCCACTTCTCAATCTGTTTTTTACCTTGAGGTGGAGGGTAAGAGTGGCCTGCATGTGCACTGTCCCATCTCCACTAATACATTCATAGCATGACGCGCGCACACGCGACTTCCTGTGTGCATGTGCATGGATGTTTGTTCGTTCAAATGACATTTCTTGCGTATGTTCTCAGCCAAACCCCAGGAAAACCATTCGAGCTGTGATCTTTAACCCTGTTTCAGCTTTAACCGTTTACACTTGAGGCTGGTTAATCATTTCCTGTCTGTTAAAAGTCATCGTGGGTTTACATTATATGATGCAACACAGTTCCCGGACAGTATTCGTAAAACAAATCTGCCACTTGAGTTTCATAACAGTTTGTGACATGATGCAGTGACATCATTCGTTTGTCTGTCTAAAAATATTTGATAATCACAGAATACAGATATACATTCAGGTTCACATGAGATCTCCTCATGTTGTTCTAGAGATGTCAATGTCTTATGTGCGTCTACATGTATTTAAGATTGTCTCAACCACGGTATACAGAACCCTTGTTTGAAACATCAGACTGATCACGTATTAGAGATTGATGGTTCCCTAGATTAAAATGACCCGGATGTGTTGGGAATGTCTTCAACGCAGGTCAGCAGAAGCAAGTGGATCCAGAGATCTTCCGGTTCTTCTACAACTTTTGGAAGGAAACTGAAGCTGCAGCTCAGGACGTGGATCTACCGGCCGTGGTGCTGGAACACCTGGAGAACAATGAATGTGTGTACAAGCTTTCGTCTTCAGTGAAGACCAGCCACGGTGTGGGCAAGATCGCCATGACCCAGCGCAGACTGTTCCTGCTGACGGAGGGGCGGCCCGGGTATGTCGAGATCACAAAGTTCAGAGATATTGAGGTGAGAACTAGCTTCCCAAGCAAACAAACTTTGGTTCCTCTGTATGTTACTGTTGAATTGTTTCGTCCCTGGACTGTTTGACCTGTTTCTCTCATGTAAACTTGCATGAGTGTGTTTTTGATTTGACGTTCATCTTTCATACGTCTATCTCTATCCTTCTTCTGTTTTCATGCAGGATGTGAAGATATCTTCTGCTCCTTTCCTTCTTCTGAGGATTCCAACCCTGAAGATCAAGACGTCCCTCAGAAAAGAGTCGTTTGAGGCCAACCTGAAATCGGAATGTGACCTTTGGCACCTGATGATCAAGGAGATGTGGGCGGGGAGAAAAATGGCAGATGACCACAAGGTTTGATTGGTTCATCTTGACATCTTCATTTCAGACAAATTCCCATGCAAGTTGATCTTCATGATTGTTTGGTTTTGAATAGACACCAGACTGAATACAGGAAGTTTCGATGTTAGGTATCACAGCTTGGTTTGGTGGTGTTGTGTTAGGGTGGGGTTGCTCTCATATTCTCAGATTCCTGTTCTTCAGATGTTTCGTAAGAGCTGTGGGACAGGAATGGCTCCTGGCCTGAGGGTCAGAGATCATGTTCTCCATCACTGAACACACCTGCTCCAAAAATGCTTTTGGAAAAGAAATGTCTGTTGGATCAGATTTTTTAACGTTGTATCAGGTTAGGGTTTTGGAATTAGGTTTCTTGCTCAAAAACTGTGCAGTGGACGCATCTTCATTAAGTAAACAAAAATTCGCTTAAATTTCCATTTCGCAAATGCTAATGTTTCTTCTGGGTTGGTATCTTAGCTCTATTCCCCTCTTTTGGACATTTAACTGATGAATTAGCTGTAGATTTATGATGTTTTTACTGGAGACAGACAAAACGTGTGTTGACGACAATAAATGATACAAAATATGACAGGATATAACAGATTTCAACCTAGAGACACAGAGTCACCTGGAAAACTCAAATCAGGTCTTTTCAGATTTGGGGATGTGACTAAAACCTTCTGAACATACGTGTGTTGTGATCGTTTTGTTCAGGACCCTCAGTTCATGGAACAGGCCCTGACGAACGCTCTGCTGATGGACGCTGTAGTCGGCAGTCTGCAGACACAGAAAGCCGTTTATGCTGCTTCAAAACTGGCCTACTTTGACAGGATGAAATTTGAGGGTGTGTATCACTCTAAAAATCTATAAACTAAAAATTTAAAATTAATTGTCTAGTAAAACTCGAACATCCCTCATTTTATATGTGTTTAAGGCTGAAACTCTTCATATTGGACACGGTTTTATAGTGTAAATGTTTTGGGTTTGTTTCAGTGCCCATGATGGTGCCTAAAACTACATCTGAGACCCTGAAGCACAAGATTAACCCCTCGCTGGACCTGACCTCACCTCAGGCCGTGGACGTTCTGTGCTACACTCCTGGTAAATCAATCGTCAATCGTCAATACAGATTAATAATTAATTACAAAAAAATTGTTATATATATATATATATATATATAAGTCTATACTTCGAAAGCTAGTATGTTAATGTCCTTCAGTCCTGTTTTAAATACTAATAATTATAAAAGCAACGTGGGACTAAAATATTATTTGCTTGTTCGAGTTAAGTTGTTTAAGACAAACAGCTTTTGGTTTCATTACTAAGTTAGTTTAATTTAGAATGACTTTCAGCTCAAGTTTCATGTTTTATTGGTCACATAGACAGACGTGCACCGTACGACATGAAGTAAAATGCTTTGAACGACTGTCAGCTCATGATCTGCAATAAAAATGTGATTCTTAAAGAAAATAGAAAGAAATATACAGAAGAAAACTGGAAAAGTTAACATTTAGAAAGTAAAGATAAAACAATACAATAAACATGATGGAATAAGAGAAACAAGTAATGTATACATAAAACTATGTATATGAAATCTGAATATGTCTATGCACGTGAAATATGATTATGAATCACAATGAATGCATGTGAAATCTGAAAACGTGCTACACAATGGATACAGAAGAGGATCAGCAACAATCTTAACGATCAACAATCATAACCAGTTTCACCTGTCACAGATTTTCCACAGATACAATGTTGACAGACAGCCTGTATAGTTCCAGTAACCGGATCACATGACTCCGGGCATTGCTGCAAACACACAGCCATTAACACAAAACAGGTTTTCACCGCCCAAGGCTCTTGAATCTCATTTCAGCAGGAATGCGTGATCACTCCTTCACTGTTACATGTGTGATCGTGAAGGGTTTCTCCTCACTGATTCAAAAAAATATGTTTTTCACACGTCTAATCTTCTGTCACTTCAGTTTCCTCAGACTGACCTCTGAGGGTCTTTGGTGCTGCCCTGTTTGCTCAGAAGTGTCTCATACAAGCCTCTTAATTATCTCTGCGCTTAATCACAGTTAAAGGTGCCATGAATGAACATGACTCCAGGTCACAGGGGTCACCTGAGGTCAGTTTCAGAGGCTAGGTTTCTAAATGTCTGCCATAGTATGTTTCAAATCCTAGATTGACGTTGTCTAATGCTGTTTATTTGGCACACTGTAAACATTAGAGATCTGCTTAAACTGTTTATTCATGTTTTAGGAATATAGAAATGATAGAATTTATAGTTGAATTATAGAAATACGACTTGTAAATAGACAGGCCTCAGCAGCTGAAGGAAATGTGTTCAGGTGATGCTTTCATTCCGCCTGAAGATCTGATAATGATCAGAACACTTCAGTACAGACTCTCTGGTGCTGTAATCTGATTGGCTGAAGTCACATCGTTTCTTTTCAGTTATCAGGCGACACACATTATCAGTAAACGTGAGGGAACCTGTCAAGAACATATTTGAAGACACAAATAAGACGTTATATTTTATTATAGGAAAACAGTGTATTTTTAAGACCGTTGAGATATAGGTAATGGATAGTTTATACATAATGAAAATAGTTCTTATACTGCCATTAATATGTACTGATTTTAATTTGAATAAATGTTGTAATACGACGAGTTTTTCTTTAATAGAGTTCGTCTGAGAACATTTCAGTGGCGCTAAAAATGTGACAGACCCATCTTTGTAACACACACACTGTGGGTTCTGGGTAAAGGGCTTATGACACACCAAAAGAGTTTTTCACCATCGTTTGAAAGGAAACCAAACGTTACGAAAGAGGCTTTGTACAGTAAGTGTTTCCAGAGCACTGACGTGTGGGTCTGCTCGTCTTATTTTAGGTCAGCTGGGCGTGTCGGACCTGGACGGGGGTGGAACCCCAAAGCTGTGGTGTGCTTTGAGTGACGGAAAGGTTCTGGTGTTTGATGCAGCCAGCTGGTCCATGCAGCACAGCTCTATCCAAGTGGGAACATCTCGTCTGGTAAGGAATGTTCTCCAGAAAGATCCCAAGGAGTCACCCGTGTTATTTAACACATCTAGATATCATCACCCACAGTCACATGAGGAAAATCGGGAAGAATCAGTTCTAAAAATAGGCCACTAACTGTCTTAATGTTTATGGCAGAATTTCTATAGCGCACTCATGTTTTGGCAATTATTATGTACACTACAGTGATATAATAGCATACACTATGTATATAGGATATAAATAGTGTAAGTATCATATATCATTGTGTGTACAAAGGGAGCATATACCACAGGGTATTAGAATGTAGCATATTATTAAAAAAAAGTCCAGGTCCTTGATTCTGATTGGTTGAGACATGTTCAAAGCTGTTATAAATGACTCTATAACTCAAAATTGTGATTTATAAAGAATTTAGAACTGCTGGGGCAGTTCTTTCCTCCCCAAGTCTCCCCCAATCTTAGTTATAAATTAGTAATCTTAGTTATAACAAGCATGGTTTGTTGGTGCTGCCCTCTAGTGGTTCTCATAATAACTCACACCTTTGTTTGTGCCGTGGTCAGAACTGCATATTGGCTGTGAATCAGCAGCAACTGTGGATCGGCTCGCAGGATTCCTTCATTTACATCATAAACCCTCGCAGCATGTCCTGCAATAAACAACTGACGGAGCATCGCGTTGAGGTCACTGGATTCGCTCTGGAGGAGAGAACCGACAAATACAGGTGACCTAAATAAAGATCTCAGGAGGATTAAACAGGGTTGTCAATAACAGCTGTCAACATGATGCTGAATGTGTTACGCATTACAGCCAGATGGTGGCGTACTCGTGCAGTGCGGAGGGCAGTGTGATCGTTTGGGACGTGTCCACGTTGCAGGTCAAACGGCAGTTCAGAATCTCATGCGACGGGCTGCAGTCCATTCAGATGCACAACGGCATGCTGTGGTGCGGTGAGTCCCGACCTGCGTCAGCTACGTTGCTAGCAAACGCGTAAAAAATGCATTAAAAACTTGGTCTAAATCTACCAGATTTCTGCAGTTTGATTGGCTGATGATCACACTTGCACAGCCTATTAGAGCTGCGCAATCGATCGTAATCGATTCTCAATTTACGACAGCAACGATTACGAAAACAAAATAACTGAGGTAAAACGATTATTGTGCCACATTCCGTTTCTTAAATTTGTTCATTTCTCTTCGTATTAGTATATTGTGTTTTATTTGTTCTTTTTTAGTATCCACTGTTTAAAAGACAAGTTATTTATTTTATTTTTTATTAAATAAATACGTTGTTTCCAAAGTCAATGAGTAATCTCGCTAATAATCAAGATCTTAATATAGGTCAGAATATTCATGGTTGTGATTTTTATCTAAATCGAGCAGCGCTACAACCTGTTCTTTTTATTTGTTTTGTTAAAGGCGCACGTGATTGTGTAATAGAAGTTCGTAGGAACGGCACGGTGCATCGTAAGATGTCACTTCCTGATCACCTGTTGAGTTCACCTGGAGGTTTCAGCAGTTTCCTGCTCTCTAATGAGGTAAAGATCTTCAGTCTTATGTTTCCTCTTGGCTGTACAGTATTTAAAAGTCCAAATGAGGCCGTTACACCATCCGGTCCTCTGAACCCAGCTGGTCCTCATTACTCATTATTCCAGACCGGAAACCAGGAGACCACAGCCTGGTTTAAATACAGTGTTAAAGAAGCATGTGTGAGGTTATTTACTGGCTGTTTTAATGGGTTTCTGGCCCTTTAAGGAGCTGTGATGTGTCATGCTACAGTAAATGATTTCCGAGAACAGAAACTTTGGTGTCCAAAATGATTTGAACGGCATTGAAGTCAGGAGCCATAACTATAAACAAATGTGAACAAATTTAACCGATGAATATGAAGCTAGACATTGATTGTCATGAACAGAAGACCGTGAGCTCAGATGAATGTGTCTGCTTTGCAGTCGGAGCAGATCTGGGCCGGCTTCGCGGATGCAGGCGAGATCTGCGTGTGGCGCTCCAGAGACCTGAGCAGACCTATCACCCGAATCCAGCTCAAAGACTGCGCAGGTGTTGTCTGCATGATCAAAGTAAAAAAATGGGTGAGTGCCTGTGTGTGTTGTAAAATTTCTATCAATTTAAAGCTGCACTCCCTAACTTTTGTCTCTCCACCATTTCTGTTTGAAACATAAAATTGCAGGTTGCTCTACATACTTTTCATTACACATGTTGAAAGTAAATTAAGCCAAACTGACGTTTCCCAGAAAATTTGGACCTTACAGCTCAAATTATTATTATTAATATAAACTTACTGTTGCGAATCAGGGAAGCTATTGATCTGATGTTGATCTGTCACGTACTTGCTTAATAACTGTTTTTTGTTACGGATTGCAGCTTTAAAAGTGTAATCGAAGTCTAATGCTACTCTTTTCCCTGTTCTCAGATCTGGGTTGGTTGCCGTGCGCGCAGTACCACAGAAAAATCCCGAGGGAAGATTTATGTTCTAAACACAGAGAATTATAAAGTGGAGAAGGAGCTGGTGGCGCACGCTGACTGTGTACAGACGCTGTGCTCGGCTGAAGATCGTTACGTGCTCAGTGGAGCGGCACAGAAAGATGGCAAGATCGGCATATGGAAAGTCGAATGAAAACTTAAAAAAACAGGAAAACATTCCAAAAAACAGGAAAACATTCCACGAAACCTGATTTCTAACAAGTGGACCAGTATGCTGAGTTCAATTCCTCATATTTCATAAAATGAGAGGAGCAGTGCTGGAAAAATGTTATGAAACGTTTTGAAATGAGGACAAAAGCCATTTGAAAGGTACATTGAGTACAGTACAGTAAAGTATACAGTCGTTATATAACAAAACACGATGCAAACATTCTGTCTGACGAACAAAATATGAAGGGACCGACTCAAGCAAATAATACTCAAAATCATATGAAGATTTCAGTATTTGTTTGTTACAAAATGTTGAAGCAGCTGTCAATATTAAAGGAAAGACTATTATAACTGTTATCATAAAATCCTTTGTATCAGTATTTACATACCTCAGTCGCGACATATGATGTTTGATAAGTAAACATGTATATAACCAGCTGAAGACCAAAGAAGCCAGTGTATGTTAATAATGGTTATATTAACAGAAAAATATGTTAAAATATGTTTTAGAGGAATTTAGGCCAGTTAATAGAGTTGCTTTTGAGGGCCAGTACCGCTTCAGACTGAACTGTACATTACTGTAGTCATTTATGAAGTGGTTTTTATATTAGCGGATATATGAAGTCATTTATGTTTTAATAACGTCAACCCCTGAACAACAAGCACATGGTGTCATTTTACAATAGTAAAACTGCACTTTAATCTCTTATTATTTAGTAATAATTATTAGTTGTTTATAATGTAAAAGGTCTTTTGATCATTTATGTGTCATTATGAAGGAATAATAATCAACATTGTCAATATTTTAGCGCTGACATTGAACGGGAAGGAGCGTTTGTCTACATATATATACACACACACAAAATGTCTATAATTTTTGTTTATTGTGTTTATCATTTATCAGCTTTGTATTGTTTCTATGTTTTACATAAAATAATGCTAAATAATTTTTTTTACTTGTGTTTGTGTTGAAGCGGGTACTTTTTAATTTGCTATACATGTACTGGGGTTACAGTTATACAAGAAACTAAATAAGGCTTATTTATTTTATAAACATAAAATGAGCTTGAACTTTTTTTTGTTTTTGATTGAGTTGAATGGTTCTGACAAACGTTCTTTAAATTATACCGGAAGACGCCCCTCATATCTGTGGCCTGCAGGTTTCAACCACTAGGGGGCAGCAGTGACCTTTTATTAATCACATAGAAGAACTCAATGTCATTTTAAATCTATAAAACGGAGTTAAAAATCACAGCAGGTCCTCAGATTCATTAGTCGCACTAAGTCGGGATGGAATGCCCGGTCAAGTGCATTGCATTGTGGGATACAGTATGTCACCCGGTGTGCTCCGTTGTATGGCGGCACTTTATGGCAATTGCATAAGATTTTGTTTGAGGTTTCCGTGTATACAAAAAATGCACATACTCTACCGCTTGCATACATCAGAAATAGTATAAGAGTTTATGTTTTAGATTGTCAGAGAAATATCTCGTTTAAGCAGGAAAGCGTGAAATAACCTCTAGAATAAAA
>JAZGTJ010014724.1:0-13905 GCA_036877575.1 Botia almorhae
CACTCTCCACCCTGCAAGAGTGACAGCGGCTCAGGTAGGAGGACATGTCACCACAGTCGCCTGAACACTCATAAGAGCGACCCTGGAAGTTCCTGTCCTCATAGAAGATGATCTTTTTGGAAAACAAAAACAAACATTAAAACGGCTGCATTTTTAAACAACTGAAAGGAGTACTATTGTTTTTATCTCAAGATTTACCAACAGTTACTCACTCTGCCCATGATGGTGCTGGTAGTCGTTTTCGTACTGGTACACTGACACTCTGCTTATTTTAACCCTTACATTTATACCTGCCCAAACCGAAAGAATATGTGCCTCCTATTGTGAAAACTCCTGACCAAGCAACGTGGAATAGAGGCCCAGGGATAGCTGAAATGCTTTCATAACATGTCTCTTGATTTATGAATTTTTTGTTTATTAGTCTTATTATTAGTAGCAGTAAGTAGCCATTATGGGGTTGTGTTTCTTGCATCTTAATGTTTCTATGGTGTTAAACTGGTACTTGAACCAAAGTCACACAATTCTGTGTGAAGATAAACTAGTATTTTATCTTTCGTTTTACCATAATCTAAAGCAGTTTGAAAGTATCAAATTTGCTGTGGCGTTCCTCTTAAACAGATAACATGAGAAATTGTATAATTTTGTTTAACCACACAATCTTGATAAACACTTAAAACCTTCTATTTGAATTACAAAAAAATGAAAAGAGGAATTTCAAGTTGTGGTTATTTGTTTAGGTATATCATTGTAATGATCACGTAAAGGTAACCTAACCTTTTGAGTGATTCTTTTTGAATGTTGTACTTCGGCAGATTTACATAATTTGGGATTAGGCAGAAAAAATACCGTAACAAAATCTATTTTTCTTTACCTTAAAAGTGTTCAAAATTATATTTTACAGCTATGTAAATTGATAGAATTATTTGTTATCAGTCACAGTGTTAATAATCGATTTTACATAACACTTTGTAACATTTTAAAATTAGGGATTAAAAACAGCATATTGACAAGTCAATAGTCACAGTTACATTAAACAAATGTTTAAACATCTTGACCATCACTGTCAATAACAGCAATGTAGCTTGAGTTTGATTTCAGTGAAAATAGAAATAGTAACAAAACTGTACTTTAAAATGACTGAAAACGTTATTGTGTAAATCGTACACAAACTGTAGGTTCAGTCAAAAAGGCTTACAATGAAAGCACTCCATACTACTAAAGGCTTCCATACTAGTTTGCTGAGTCATGAGTTTGTTTATCCCAATAGCCAGCACAGATTTTTTTCAGCTTACTCGGGTATAAAAGTGAAGGTGATACCGGACAGCAAAACAGGACAGTATAAACCGAGAGCAGCAACGAAGCTCAAGAAACAGGTTAAAAAATGACTACCTCTGGAATGAGCATGTGCAGGGTAAGTTAAGTAAATCTACATATAAAATTACTATGAAAAATTTACTGAAATGCATACCAGATCATTACTACAACTTCACATGGTTTATATCTACAGGTTGTCTTCTATGAAGACAGGAACTTCCAGGGACGCTCATATGAGTGTATGAGTGACTGTCCTGATATGTCATCCTACCTGAGCCACTGTCACTCCTGCAGAGTGGAGAGTGGATGCTTCATGATGTACGACCGTCCCAACTACATGGGAAATCAGTATTTCTTTAGGAGGGGCGATTATGCTGATTACATGTCTATGTTTGGAATGAGTGACTGTATCAGATCTTGTCGTATGATCCCAATGGTAAGAGCATATGTTCAGTCTGTTCACAGCACTTTTCTGTTTGCTAAATGCTTTCATGACAATTAAGCACAATTTGTAATTGCTTTAAATGACTTTGCAGCACCGAGGATCCTTTAGAATGAGGATCTATGAGAGGGAGAACTTCATGGGCCAGATGTACGAGATGATGGATGACTGTGACAACATCATGGATCGCTACCGCATGAATCACTGCCAGTCCTGTCATGTGATGGACGGCCACTGGCTCATGTATGAGCAGCCCCACTACAGAGGCAGGATGTGGTACTTCAGGCCTGGAGAGTACAGGAGCTTCAGCAACATGGGTGGCATGAGATTCATGAGCATGAGGCGCATCACTGATTCCTATTATTAAAATGTAATTTGTACTAATGTGACAAAATTGGCATTACTTGACAATAAAGCACTTTAATCAAAATTCTCTGAAAGCCTTAGATTTTTGTTTCCCTGCATGTCAGTCACCACAAATGTTCTTTTGATTTTCAGACAGAATATTGATTTTCCCAGTTGTTATGGAATTACACCCTAATGACGTTAATGATTTCTCTGAAGTCACAACAGTGTTATCTGGGCATCTATAAATGTAAAATGTGGTGGCAATCATAAAATCAGGAAAGTTTATAAACATACTTTATAGCAATTTCATCTCAAATTAGAAAGCTAAAATTAGATAGTTTCATTGGGTCAGCCATCCCAGCTAACAATTTGAGTTTTTAAAAACGTTTCCTCAATATTTCCATTAAGTAACAAAAACAATAAAAAAGTTATTTTGAAAGATCTTGGAACTTTCAAAATGTTTAGTCATTTAGAAGTTGCATTACTGTTATTGCTGAATTACAGGAACATTTTTTAATTTAAAGATTTTAAACGTTCCACTAACTACTTAAAAATAACAGATTTGATGACATATAACGTTAAAAAGTTCCACTAATATTACTGCAAGGATTATTTGATAACTTTGGAGAACTTTTAGAGAATGTTAGCCAACATTCTTAGAACATTCCCTGTTAGTTTGTTAGCTCAGAATGTTCCCTGTTAAACATACTTCTTTATAATTTGATCAAAAGCCTGGCCTCTATAGTTTCATTGGGTCAGCCATCCCAGTTAGCATTTCTCGAAACGTTCCCCATTAGCTGGGATATTGCTTTCCATCCATCCATTCATTCATTCTCCCAACCTGCTTGCCCTCTGCAGTATCCCAGCATCTTGGGCAGTAGGCAGGAAACCTATATGTTTGTTAAAATAAATGTATAGGTTTTGGCTATAAAGACAAAACTTTAACCCTGACACTTGACTGAGGCACAAGAGTACATACTATTTACAAGAGTAAATACATTATGATAAACTAGACTGTTGCCATCAATTGGCTCTCAGTATCTTGAGCCTGACTGAAAACACATTGCTCCTAACAGTAACATCGCTTTGCCTTGTCAAATTTTAAACTGTACTCCTCTCATCTCTCTGTGTGAAAATAATTCATATGAATTTCATACATTTACTTTCACTGAACCTGAAAAAAACTGTCTGCATATATCACTCTGCCAGTCACTTGGCAGTATTTTAATAAAGTTAACCATGTTACTTACGTTCTTCTCTGAGGATAGCTGTCCTCATGCGGTTCTTGGTTACTTCAACAGTCATCTAAATAAGCCTTAAGCAGCAGAGTTCAATGTTCATGTCTCATTTGACTCACCACCACAGAAAATTTCTTGTTTTCTTTAGATTTAGCCTCTGTTCTCTGACACCCATCTGTGCTGACCACTTTACCCCTATCTGTAAAAAGCTATACACACTATGCTCTGTCTTGACATACTGCCTAGACAACATCTGTCCTCCATATTACTACCCCCAATATCCCCAATACCTTCTAACCTAAGTATTCGTCATTGCTCTCTTCCATTTTAAGGCATCTTACTACCACAAAACCAACACTTACATTTATGCATTGACAGATGTTTTATACACAAAGCACTCAGTGTTTACATTTTAGCAGTATATGTTTTCTCTGGGAATCAAACCTGTTAATGCAATGCAATAGTAACAGATGCTACATGAACACTACACTACCAACAGCACTTCAGACACTCAAATTGTTTATTGCAAACAGTATTTATATTTATGCTCCATCATACTCTGTATCCTCACAAATAACTCTTCTAACCTCAACCAAAATGTTACTTAAAAACAACAACAAAAATAGTTTTGCTCTGTAAGGAACAGAGAGAAAAATAAAACAAATGGGCATCCAGTTGTTTTGTGGATGAAAGGAAAATTATAAGATCAGTAACATTAGAAGGAAATAAGACTGTTGTCAGTGGCCAACAAAGTAAACGATTTCAAGCTTATAAGTAATAGCTTTAACCCTGTAAAGAGCAGATCTAACCTTTTAATTCACTCAATAATTAAGTCAATAATTCATACCCAATCTTTATTCCAAATGTGGTTAAGAAAGAACCTTATTTTTGTGTCATGATGTCACAGGACGCAAACCCATGAGATTTGACATTATTGAAGAGTTGCCAAATTTGATGTGAGTTCTATATACGTGCTTATCAATGATTTGATCTGAGAGCAATGAATGACTTAAATATCATGTCTGTTCACCATACAATGTAAACATATCCATAGCAATGCCACTTGATTACATTCAGAGATTGAAAGTTTGGTCCCTAGTCAGATAAAAAAAAACAATCAGATATTCTTCATGAACATATTTTGTGTTCCACAGAAGAAAGTCATATTAGTTTGACAGGGCATGAGGGTGAGCAAATGATCATAGGGTTTTCATTTTTGGATAAACTCTTTCCTTAACTCTCCTAAGAAATATAATAAGTATAATAAGTTTATTTATAAAAATAACTGGCAATAACTAATGCCTATTGCTAATTAAGGCAGGGTTACTGCAGCTGACAGTTACTAAAAAAAAAATAGAAAAAAAACACTGCCTTCAAGACCAAGCCACACAAGCATAAATATTTTCAGGTTGCAGTTTGGCTGTTTAGAGTGCTTTCTTGCCATTGGAATTGCTTAAAAAGCAGAAAATTCTAATTTTCTCCACAACAAGGCTTGAAATAATAACCCTTTCAGGTCTGTAGAAACAAACGGTATACTCACTACACCATGCAGCTGACTAAGGCCTTTTTAAACAATACGAATACAAATTCTTTGGGAGTCCCTATAGTATAAAGGCCCCAGGCTGTCATTGCAATGGCAAGTTCGGAACAACCACAACCGTAACCATGCACGGAAAGGTAAGATAAGATCCAGGAATAACCATACCTACACAGTTCTACCTTACATAAAACAAATGTAAGGTAGCAATTAAACTGGAGAGACAATTGGATATTGTTGGATACTGTTTAATATTATATTATTCAGTGACTATTGACCATTTTCTGTTACATTTTTCCAGGTCATCTTCTACGAGGACAGGAACTTTCAGGGTCGCTCTTATGAGTGTATGGGTGACTTTGGAGACATGTCCCCCTACCTGAGCCGCTGTCACTCCTGCAGAGTGGAGAGCGGATGCTTTATGATGTACGACCGTCCCAACTACATGGGAAATCAGTATTTCTTTAGGAGGGGCGAGTATTCTGATTACATGTCTATGTTTGGAATGAATGACTGCATCAGATCCTGTCGTATGATCCCTATGGTGAGCCTAATAAATATTTAGCTCATAACCTCAACGAAAGCTATAAAAATCTGTTTTTTTAATGCTTATCTTCAAATACAGTACAGGGGATCCTACAGAATGAGGATCTATGAGAGGGAGAACTTTATGGGCCAGATGTATGAGATGATGGATGACTGTGACAACATCATGGATCGCTACCGCATGAATCACTGCCATTCCTGTCATGTGATGGACGGCCACTGGCTCATGTATGAGCAGCCCCACTACAGAGGCAGGATGTGGTACTTCAGGCCTGGAGAGTACAGGAGCTTCAGTAACATGGGTGGCATGAGATTCATGAGCATGAGGCGTATTATGGATTCCTGGTACTAGTGGTCTAGCGTTTCAATAAAATAACTTTTCACGACACTAATCATTGTATGTTGAAAATTCTTTAGTCACTAATATTTTCAGTACTTTAAAAATTACAAACAGCACAAATTCACAAACAGTAAAACATCAAATATACATCAAATATACATAATATAATAAAATGTGCAAATGATTGAATGTTTTAAAATCTGAACACAAACATCAACTACCAATATCCAACAGCTCCAGCTCAGCTGGTAAGGAGGCAAGTGTGAAACATGGTGTGGGCAACTCAGGCTCTTGGGCAAACATGGACTTTGGATTTACCAAGGAGTTAGAATTTGAACTGAAATTGCAATGACATGAAGAGGAACTTAGCAAATAAATAAACTAACGGTTATGCTACAGAGAAATTGTATTAGTTTTCCCATGAATTTTTCAATGAAAAATTACGAACAAAAATTATTTACATACTTTATATTTTAGTCCCTGGTACCTAGAATACATTTACCTCAACTGATTAGACATGTAAATATTAATTATGATGAACTGGACAGAAGTTGCTAAGGTTAAGTTGAGTGAGTGCTATTCTTGTTGAGCCAAAGTCTCCTCATCACCTAAATAAATTTGCCCATTTGTGGAGTACAGAAAACAAAACCCAATACTGTAGCAAAATACTGTTGTCGTATAGAGCTTCTACATTATTATATATGGCTAAACCACACTTTTGCTTGTATTATTACTTCAATATACAGCAGTACACTGGTACATGTAAGTTGCCTGGGTTAAGTTTTCATAAAAGGCCTGAACCAGGTCAACAGTAGTAATTACCAAAATAATTTAAAAGATGGAAAATGTAATTTAAAGACAAAAGAAAAATAGTCATAGACTGGTATGTATAAAGACAGAATGAATGAATGAATGAATGAATGAATGATGATGATTACAAAGAATGAATAATGATGGCAGAAATATATCTCCAAAACATCTCTGGTGAGTTGTTTACTTAGAGTAACTTAAAGATTTCCTCCAACACACAAATACGTTGCCCTTCCTCAGAACCAATTAAATCGCTTTACTGATTAGTTCACAATACAACTCAGAAATTACTGCTGTATTATATTTCTAGTAGTGTAGTACTGTAGTACAATATGTGTTATGTTAAATTCTAAACTACTAGACAGACAATCAAAACAACGAACGTTAAATAAATGGGTAAATAGGCCTATTTCAAACTTTTTCATATAGCAGAATAACCAAAGACTGAACAAGTAGTTTCTGTAGACTCACATACAATATTCACAGAATTCACTGGTGGAAGAAATGCAACTTACCTTAATTTCAGTTTTAGTCTGTTGTTGTCCAGCAATTTGACGCGAACGCCCCGCGCTGTCCAGCTGTACAGCACTTGCGCACTGCAGTCTCTCCCACGAAGCCAGACAAACTTTAAAACTACTTTCCAAACAGCTTGTTTGTCTGTTGACGCTTTCTGCTTCTCCTCCAGTCCAGTCATCTGTGTAAACTGCGGTCTCTTTCGATGCCGGGGACTATGGACGTGATTAAGATCACTGATTGTCTTCTCGCAGAGTTTCTGTCAGGCAGTAATAAACCCGTGTTTGCGGCATTTCGCAGCAGTTACTAGAAGCCTGACAAACCCTTGAGCGCAGACGATTCAAGATTATGCACTTACAATGAATGCGCTAGTATTGTATCTTGTTGGTGCAGACCACGCAATTAGACCATAGTTGTGTTTCGTCCATATTAACTAATGCTTAATCCATTTACGAAATGTAAGACCTTGTGAATCGTTTGTTTTGATAGAAGACTTCAGAGTGCGCATAAAGCGTATGAAGTATTGATTTTATTTTGGCGCCATTTCATTTGCACGCGTTTGACCAGCAGGTGTCCTTAGTGTGCATTGTGTCTCTACAAAGGATTGTTTAATCTTAATAAAACTCAATTAAACCTTCTCAGGTCAATTTTTACCAAACTTTATAATTTGGTGAAATTTAATTGGTCTTTAATTTATATAATTTTAACTGAAACAACAGCTAACAATACTGTCCTTTCCTCTGTTTCAAGAACAATAATATGGCCTGACTGTATGTCAGCAGGCCTTACTTTACAAACCTGTGAGTCATGCTTTAAATAGTAGTGTGCATAGGTTTCTGTGTCAGGTGTTTGCACAAGAGTTTGGTGTATTCTTCGTGTATATGGCCAAGTCCTGATACCAAAAGAATGATGTATAGGTGACTGCTGACATGCCCTTCTTCCTGAGCTGCTGTCAGTTTTGCAGAGTGGAGAGCAGATGCATCATGATCTATACCACTCAGATTTTATGGGACACAGTCTTTTCTGAGGAGGGGTGATTACGCTGATCTAATGCATTTTGGAATGAGTGGCTAAATCAAACCTGCAGAATAATTTCCATGGTAATATTCACAAAGCACTTGTTCTGTTTATATGTTTAAAATAGTTCGTGTGATCAAATGTTATTGACAGAAAACAATAGACAGTCAGTTACTATACCATATTTGATTTGGGTGCTAGGTAAGATTTTCAGGGAAAATTATCAGCTTTTTAATAAATAATTACAGTTGGTCTCTCAACTGTGGTTTTGAAGACTTCTTCAATATAGAATTCTTTATTGAAACTCTGTTTATAGTGCTTTTTTTAATTAAAGTTTTAAAGTTTGGTGCTATAGGGTTTAAAGTAGCTCTGGCGCTCTTCACTTTTTATTAGGCACGCCATTGATTATTTCTATTAGACACGCTCACACTTTGGCCCGTGACTTGAAAACCGATCAAAGTCAGCCATCTTGAAGGACATCTCAATTCTCTAATTGCACCTTGAGGAGGTGTGGAATGAGGAAAATTTGGGGTGCTTCTCAAATGGAAGGCTGAATCCTAGTAAGGTTGCATAGCTCAGCTGCCACATCATCAAGCACCGTTGAAGGACATCTCAATTTGAAGGATTCTTGGAAGGGAGCCTTTGTTTCACATCCTTTATGTGGTCTCTTTTGAAGAATGGTGGAGCTAGAAGCAAGATAAAGAAACAAGGATGCAATGATAAATAACATCTTAGAAGCACCCTACATTTTGTGTGCAGCGCTCTCGCTCCCTGTCGTGACAATGGAACGCAATAAAAGGGAGTGATTGACAGGTACTATTAACCAATCTAAAATCTACATTTAACTTAAGAATGTGAAAATAAAGTTTTATTGGTTATGTAATAATGGATGGTCACTGGCTAATGTGCAGCCCTACTACAGAGGCAGGATGTTGTACTTCAGACCTCTATTTTACTCTATTACTCTATTTAACTGTCTTACTCTATTTTCTTGATCAAATAAATTATATCTCCATATATTTGGTTTCAGCATAATTCTGCCCTTTGTTACTGACACATCCTCTAAAGTCATTTAAACATGACTGGTTAAACTGATTGTTCTTCGGTCAGAGTTATTAAAACAAATCAATCATTCGCAAAACACAGTGTCTTATTTTCCCTTAATAATGATTAATAAATCATCATACACTACAGTCATAATATAGACAAACACTGAACAGGAGGGATTAATAAGTGTCTTTGTGGTCTTTGTCAAAATGACAAAAACATAATTTTCTCTGCTGACAACTGATTCAAATACCCATTGTTGTTTGGAAGCGGGCCACTCATTCAATAAAAGAAAAAGCTGACATCTGAAGTTAATTGATGTGACTGACAATGTCCGTTTTTCTAGAGTATATAAAAGAGTCCTAGCAGTTCTGTCACAACGTTGAATTGGGGCAACACTGATTTAACACAATGGGGAAGGTGAAGTTTTGGTTTCTTACAGTTTTTTTGTATGTTTAATAAACAGTGTTATCTATATAGTCCGCTTGTTAGGGTGGTTGTTGGTTGTGTGTAAATGCATTAATTCATAAAAACTCTGTTGCAGATCATCTTTTATGAAGACAAGAACTTCCAGGGCCGCTCCTATGAGTGCAGCAGTGACTGTGCTGACCTGCACTCTCATTTCAGTCGCTGTAACTCCATTCAGGTTGAGAGTGGAAACTGGATGGTGTATGAGCGGCCACACTTCATGGGTTACCAGTACTTTCTACGCAGGGGCGAGTACCCTGACTACCAGCGATGGATGGGTTTCAACGATTGTGTCCGATCCTGTCGAATGATACCCCAAGTGAGCTCTACCCTTGTTACAAATCTTACAATACGCTTGGCCTCAATGTGTTTTTACATGTTTAAATAAATATGTTTTCAACCTGTAGCACCATGGATCCTACAGAATGATGATCTATGAACGTTCAGATTTTGGCGGTCAGATGATGGAGTTTACTGATGACTGTCCATCCCTTTATGATCGCTTCCACTACAACGACATCCATTCCTGCAACGTACAAGATGGATACTGGATCTTCTATGAGCATCCCAATTACAGAGGCAGGCAGTACCTGCTGAGACCTGGCGAGTACAGGCGGTACAGTGACTGGGGTGCTATGAGTTCAAGAGTTGGTTCTATTAGGCGTATTACCATCTAAAACCAAGAAGAAAGAGTCATGTAGATCTGGAAAAAAGAAAAACAGACCACAGATTACATTTGCTATTAAACATGAAAATAAAGAAACCATGTTTTTCTGTTTCTTTGACATGTAAGTCTGTACACACCAGTTCAGTCTGAATTCAGCACCTCATTAATATGTACATGGAGTTTTATAAAATAACGCCAACTTTAGGAAGTGTACAATTGATCTGAAAATAGTTTCTAATATTACAATAGAAAGTTTCTAATATTACAAAGTTGTAAACTAATTTTCTTGTCTACACATATAAAAAAAACATTTTTAATTTTAAAAGTTAAATGGTTTTCAGATTATCTTTTTGTCAGTGTTCAAAAACATACTGTTCTTATTTCCCATTCATGCTTATTTTAGTGACTCAAACATATAAACCAAAATGTTATTTACAGAAATTCTTTACAAAATCATTTGTAGTAACTCTCACTAAAAACAAGGACAAGATCCAAAGGAACATGAAACCTTTGGATAAATAGAATCATGATAAATAAACAGAAAGCAGAGTGCCAGGAGTTCAAAATGTAAAAAATCTTTTGAACCAAAATACTATATATTTAGTTGTTTTGCTACTCAGCCTCATGCAAAATTACAATTTTTAAAATCAATTTACTAATGTAATTGATTTAAAGAGACAGTTCACCCAAAAATGAAAATTTGGTGGTAATTTACCCTCAGGCCAGCCGATGATTTTTAGCTGAAATTGTTGTCCTCGGTGATGCATAAAATGCAGGTCTGTGGCTGTCACATGTTTAAGATTCAAAAAAGCAGATACAGGCAAAAAATAAATAAATACAATCACTATGACTTCTGACAATATTATGAGGTTTTATGAAGTGAAATGAGTGGTCTATGCAGGAAACTGAACTTTATAACATTATAGCTTGTAATCCTGTTACAAAGGAGACAGGCAGGCAAGGAAAACAAATGGACCCAAATGTTTTTTATTAGTAAATTCCATCGTGTCCTGTTGGTACACGAACAGGTTTAAAGCATACATGTGCATCCGGAGTACCTGCGAGTATATATGGGCACCTGTAGAGCATGTGATCACCTTTTTGTATTAGTAGTACGCAGTACTGTGCTCACGACTTGCAGTGTGTGTTCACTTCTCACCAGTGATGGGTTAAATGCAGAGGTCACATTTCTGGTGTGGATTACCATATCTGACAAATATGTCACGTTTACTTCACTTCACTTTGTAGTCTGAAAGAAATGCAAACAGGTGTCATTGAGGCATGGCAATGAGACACAGGATTAGAGTGATTAGATTTGAGATTCAGACACCGGTCACACCAAAAGCGTTCCCCATAGTGTCAAACAGATGCAATTTTTCTCATAAGGGAACTGGGTTGTTTTTGTAAAACCGGTTATTATTGTGTGTTGTTAACTATATGTTAATATCTTTGTAGTGATGGATGTAGATCTATATTTTAGCTAAATATGGCTAAAGTGTGTCTTACCTTTTTAAATCTATATGGACTTTTTATATGGACTACTTTTTGTGTGTCTATGAAGTCTGCATGATATCCTGTTTGTCATTTTATGACTCAAAAGGTCCTCAAGAGTGCTCAATATGCAGCTGCTTGCCTTCAAATTGCCTTTCAAAATCTTTTGATATTTGATTCCCTATGTAAGCATAATGTCAGAGATTCTTTTCTACTCTATAAAGGCAGTTAGCCTAACTTATTTTGGCCTTAGAAACCCTAACAAAACATTAAAATAGTGTCCCAAAAAAACATAAAAAGAAGGTGACATCATCTCTTAATAATTATCACCAATTAGTCTTCCAATAATACAATGGACAGCTCAGTTCAGCTAGTTCTGAAAATAACACTTTATTTGTTTCTATATTCTAGAAGTTTAACACATGTCAGTTATACGCCTCATGCTCATGAATCTCATGTTGCTGTATCCCATATCTCTGAAGCTCCTGTACTCCCCGGGCCTGAAGTATATCATCCTGCCTCTGTAGTGGGGCTGCTCATACATGAGCCAGTGACCCTCCATAACATGGCAGGACTGGCAGTCGGACATACGGTAGCGATCCATGATGCTGTCACAGTCATCCATCATCTCATACATCTGGCCCATAAAATTCTCCCTCTCGTAGATCCTCATTCTGAAAGATCCTCGGTACTGTAAAACAAACAAAGGTTAATTGTATTATCTTTGTTACTTTGAAGCAATGCTAATATAATAAACAAATATAATTTATGAGATTTATAAGTTTTAAACTCTGTATTATGTGTATTTTAACTGTATACTTTTTCAAAAACCTAAATGCAGAATTATCAATTAGGCTCAATTAGAGCACAGCCCAAAAGCTTCTTATTTCACATTTTTTGTTGGATGTTAACGACCAATCAGCACTCTGTCTCAACAATCTACATACAGCAAGCTGAAATACAATAATTAGAACAGCATAAGTGTGGCATACTGGAGGAATCATGCGGCAGGATCTGATATTGTCGAACGTCATGCCCATGCTCATCAGGCGCTGGATGTCATGGTACTCTCCCCTCCTCAGGAAGAACTGTTGGCCCATGAAGCCATTGCGCTCATAGACCATGAAACAGCCACTCTCCACCCTGATAGAACCAACACGGCTCAGGTATGAGGAGATATCAGAGCAGTCGCTCATGCACTCGTAGTTACGGCCCTGGAAGTTCCTGTCCTCGTAGAAGATGATCTGTTCATGGGATCAAATTGGCAGTGATTTGAAATAAATTGATTTCTTTAACTTTTTACTATTTTACGTTATTTTAGCCATTAAAGAGTTAAACAAATATAAACTGGCTACAATGTGCAGCAAAAACAAAGCCATCAGATATTAAGCATATGCTTTTATTTTAAAGCACTATTACCTTGCCCATCGTGGAAGTGTGTTGTTCTTCTCAGTGCTTCTCAGTTCACTGTATCAGCTGTACTTTGATGGCCTTTGCTGGTGGTTTTTATACTAAAACCAGGGGCCCTCATTTCGTTGTTATTCAAATGCCAAAAGCTGATGAACAAGCAGTATGACTTCTGCTGAACTGATAGTGAGACAATCGTTTTCATCCATACATCTCTGGCAGCTTTTCATGCATTGTCTCTTACAGTATAGACAGAGCTTTAGTCACATCCAGAGCGAATGTTCTATGTCTATCACAAATGACATCATGTACATATTCAGCAATAATAAAAAGTTAAGCAATAAAGCTTACTTGTGCAAAAACAAAAGGCTAATTTAACATACGTTTAAGTATGTTCAGTGTTTAGTAAATACTAGGTATTTATAATGGGTAATACAAAACAAATCAACATAAGGAGCATAACTTAATATTCTTTTACCCGTTCCACTGTCACACAGCACTGCTTTTAGCCACATTACACATTCAAGCAATTACTGTAGTATTATATTACTTAAATGTTTTTAAAAGAAATTTGTATATTTTGATTTTGAAAAATCAATGAATTGCTTGTCATCAATGAAATGGCGGTCTCGAAGCGAAAGGTTCTATTATTGTGCGCTATGGAAAAGATTTAAAAATGACATCACTTCAAGTCACCACTTCATTATTAACATTACCATC
>JAZGTJ010014725.1:0-13904 GCA_036877575.1 Botia almorhae
AGCCCTTGTGATATAAATATGACGTCATACTCATACCAGTAGTGTTTACATCATCTCTCAGCTTCCCAAGTGCCAAGTAAACAATTTTTGTGTTGACGAGAAAGAAATGATGTCATCTCCAGGTGTCAAGAGAATGACAAGCCCCCTGTTGCCTTAATGACAGTGCTGTGTGCCCGGGCAACGTTTGATGTTGGATCTGTTTGTAGAGCAAACAATCTGGAAACAAGCTCTCCTCAATTTTTGTATTGTAAACAGTGCTTAAGAATTATGATGAAGACATCTTCAGGAACACAGAGATCCGTTCCTTCTAAGAAGGCCTGTGAACAACCTATTAATTATGCATCTCTGTGCTTTATGGTGATTGCAGAAAAGGGACGGCTGCTTATGGGTCAAGGTGAGCATGTGTGTTATAGAAAATGAAGTCATACTGTAATCCCAATTATTAAACCCTGTCCAAAGGGTTTAATACACTGTGTGTAAATGTTTGGAATGTTAAGTAAGTGTAAATATAAAGGTATTTATCCATGTGTCTGTCTGTCTGTCTATCCTACAATAAAACACAAAGTTATTTTGAAACCACACAAAATTACATTTTATGTTGTTCTCAAATGCTCCCTCACTTCCAGAGGAAGCGGTTTGCAAAGTGTTCCTGGGAAACTGTAACCTCTTATACAGCATGTTCTTGTAAAGTGCAATTCCCCTTTAAGGAAATCTACTTTCCCAAGAGGGTGGGGGTTAGGAGAACCGCACAATCCCTTCTCACACTGCTGTTTTCATTAATGCCCCATGTTGATGAGAAATGACTGCTTAACTTCTCCAGTGGAGGAGAAAGACATGACGCAAGACTTAGTTTGCACGTCGAAAACGTTCTGTACTCTTCACCTGCTCGCTGGGCCTGGATCTCCCCATTTCAAAGTCAGAAACTCCACATGAAATATTAAAACAGATTATACAATAAGGGGGCCATTTGAAGTCACATGAAGGATGAGTGTGTGCAAAAACATTCAGACATCAAATGAAAGAAGGCTGATCCATTAAGACATACGGTGGAGAGGTTGGTGTTTGTTTACAAGCTGGCACTGGCTCTATCTTGTTAGCATAAGAAGTACAGAAGTGGCAGCTTGCAGCAGCACCATGGTGACTGCTGGAATTCTGGGTAGGTTAAACAAGAGCTTGGCGCACAGGACAAGAGACATTATAAAGGAGGCTGAAACAGACCACTTGTGTATAAATTTATAGATGAAATCATAACACTCAACATGGTAGTCCCGCCTCCCAAAGAGCCAATCATCATTTTGATTTCGTTTATGTACTCGAGCTAAGGAGGCAAAAATAATTTCACTGATGTTTCACTGATGTCAAGATTTTATTGCTAACTTGAAATATGTCATTTAAACACAATCTTGATAAAGCTGCTGAAAATAGCTGCTCGCGAGCGTTTACAAGATGGCCTTTGACAGAAGCCACATGAACACTCCCAGTTCAGAAAGAATCAAAAATAAATAGGAAAAAAATGTGCATGTTCTGCAGTTTAAGAGTCAATCAAAAATATGTGTTAAATGAATGTACAATAATCTGGAAACAGGAAGGCTTCACAAGTTGCAAAGGAAGGTGTAATTATGGTTTTCATGAGTAGTGTGGTAACATTTAGTGGTGAAAAGAGGCTAATTAAACGTCCCCATAAAACAACAAAACAGCTTTTGCACTTACACAACCCTGCAACATACAAACTCACTCTCTGTATGATATAATTATACAGATAACTGGACAGGATGGTCCTGTTTCATGGTGACTGTTGGAGCTCCATGGTAACACGCAACATGTTGCCAGCAAGTAAATAGTGTAAATACAGTACAACAATGAAGACATGTACACACAAACACATGGTGTAAATGGGCGTAGGAGTTTATGAGTGGTTTTGCCTGACAGGTCTGACAGGCTTGATTTATTGGTAAGACTCAGCAGCATTTTACGATCTGGCTCTAATATACTTCAGGTTTGCCAGGATCAATGCGATCACAAAGAAAACGCAATGAAAATGAGTGGGTTCTATTTTGAAGCTCATGGCTATATTAGTGATGTGACAGCAGTCTGTGATATTCCTTCATGGTTTAACTGAGACTGCAGTTGTCAATTTAGCATAGTACTGTAAAACCTTTGCCAAACATTTACGTTAAGTTACAAAAATGTTTAAAATGTTATTTTGAATGTTCTACGAATGTCCAAAATGTCAAATTTTTAGATGTTGTATTAATGTTATTGCATATGGCTATATGAACGTTTTATAAACTTTTTCTGCAACATTTTTAAAATGTTCCACTTACAATTTAATAAAAACGTTTTTGATATATGATATATGAGGTTAAAAAGCGGTCTATTAAGTTAACGCTAAGGTTTTTAAAAACTTTGAGAGAACTTTAGAGAATGTTAGCTAATGTTCTGAGAAGGCTCTTCATAAGCTAGGTAGTTTGTGGGCTGCAGGAAATACTTGTTGACTAAACTGTTGAACTGTATAATTAGGCTGACAGAAGTTTGAATAAATGTTTTTAAAGTTCAAACACAGCTTGATGGAATGGGAGTGTAAATTCGTGTGAGAATTTGCTACAAAAGTAATTCCTGCTTAATTATACAGTAGCAATGGTGTCTTAATGATGATGATTCTAGAGCTGCAGCTCCTTAAAGAGGGTTTTAAAATGCTGTCAATTAGAGCGATCAAAATCACAACACACTTTTAGCTGGCAAGAACCTTTTTTAACAATTTGTGTCTATATATTCACCACCTTTAAAAGGCACCACTGAACAAAAAGGTAGGGCTAAACAACAAGCCAAAACAATAAACTAGACAGCAATCAGAGAACATTTCTAAACTCGAAAATATAAAACACACTACACCTTAATATGCTTAATACAGCGTCAAATGAACAAGCATGTACAAGTTTTACTTTGTGATTCGAGTTAAAAACACCTAAAAGTAAACAAGAGACATTCCTTCCTCTTATGTTACAATGTGCCACAGGAGAAGCTCCTTGATGGATGTGGCTGAATATTATGAACAGATCATTCCAGGAAAGTAGCGTTTTCCACATGCATTACGTTTTGGAGGTCTTCCATGGGTAATGCGTACCGCAGGTCTCTGCTGCTGCAGGCCCTGTTGATTGTTAAGCATGTCAGATCAGCTCCAGCCAAAACCCTTTAAAGAATCAAGCACAGCACAGCCTTGATCGCCCTAACATGTGCACGCTATATATTATACTGTGGATCACGCGGCATACGATGCGCATGCATTTGGCAACGCTGTTGTTTTAATTTTAGACTGTGGCAATAAATCAGGATGTATAGCAAAGGTCAAGGATAACATACAAGGCGTGGATCTGATGTTTGTAACCGTCACTCAGAAGTTTGCAGAGCTGTGAAAAAGCAAAAAGAATCCCTCTGTACTTTGTGTTCCTACTGTAAATGCATTTCCCAGCTTTACAGGAGGGAAAACTGTCCAGATAAGCACAGAGATGTAGTGTAAACAGCTTATAGGTGTCGTTTTAAATAGCTTTCTAATACGCTTTAAGCATTGCAGCATAGTGTGTACTATAGAGAGGAACAAAAGAGGAGAGGCTGAGCAGATGTACACTTTCCTCCCTCAACTCCTGATCCTTCCTGATAGACGCATAATGAGAACCAGACCAGCGCACACACTTTAACACACACACACATCCCCATTCATTATTCATGCCAGATTAACTTCTTTATTAGCATGGAGAGAAGGTGGAAACCAGCAAAGGGAGGAGCACCCAAGAGAATGTTACTGCCAGTGGGATGGTGGGGACAAAGCCAGCCACTTTTCTTTGGTAAATGTGTGTTGGTCTGCAGATCTCCTAACTCCTGACTGCTAAAATTAACACATACAAAAAATAATTAAATACATAATTTTATTACGTATAGGCTTATGAAAAGTTGTTTATAACCGTCTAAAAATGCATCTTTAGAGAGCATAAGCACGTCTGCATAGAGTAACACATTTATGTGCACCTGTGTGAATCTGGTAAACATTTCACGTGAGGACTTCTGTGCACACATAAGTAAACACTTATTTGCCATTACTAGTGAATGAAAGCCAGTCTGAGGCAAGAAGTTTCCTGAACTTAACTAGATTAGCGCTGCAAAGAACAAGCAGTTAATTGGCATGACTTTACTGAATGCCAGTTATACAGTAAAGAAGCCTTTGTCTATTTTAAATATGAGTTTATTACACATATTCAAAATACTGAACACTTGCTGTTGATTCAGGTTTACCTGCATGACTTTTGGCATTAAAGCAGGTGACTGTGTATGCAGAGGCTCACCGGAACACACTTAGACAGGAACAGAGAGCAGAACTCTTTGTGGAGTATTAGTGAAAAAGACCAGTGACAAGCACAGCTGCATTTTTCCTTACAATGCATTACAATCCTGAGGAACGCAGGAGAACAAATAGCAAAGGACAAAAAGAACAAAGAACTAAGAGCAAGCACTGCTAGTTAGAAAGAAATGAGACGAGAAAAGAAAAGAGGATGAAAAGGGGAGATGAAATGAGAAGTGGAAAGAAGAGGAAAGAAAACACAAGAGAAAAGAAGAAAACACATGAGATGAGAAGAGGAAAGACTAGATGAGAAGAGACAAAGAAGACAAAATGAGGAGAGACAAGAAGTGGAGAGAGTGGAGTGACAAGAAAAGAAGAGATGAGAAGAGGAGTGACTGAAGAGGAGAGATGAGAAGTGTTCCTGTAATTGAACTGGTAGAGCTGTGTGTTAGCAGTGTAAAGGTTGTGGGTTTGATTCCCAGGGAACACACATACTGAAAACCATGAATGCAGAGTAAAGCTTTTTGGGTAGTTTTGTTTGTGTGTAGATGTGTAGTCTATATATGTTATATATGTTATGTCAGGGCTATACAGGACCCTGTTTGTGTACAGAGGGTTGACAGGTGAGCAGGACTACCTTCGTGCAGACCCTCAGAAGAGACAGTGGGCATGTTTAGGCAGGTATGATTTAACCCCCATCATTTCCTAAGCCAATTTAAGGGCTATATATAGGACACAGCAAACCCACAATTTCCCGCCTTTTCTCTTCCATCACTCTGTCTCTGCAGAAGGATTTGTGGTATGACACATCTATGCTTCTGACTACATAGTATTGTATTAAATAAAGTAGCGCATACCCGTACTGTGTCTTACATAAAGACAGACGGCCACGTACATGTCACGTCACTGTTTGAACAAAGCCATGTTTTGCTCTTAAAAAGCATCTAAAAAAAGTTCTCCATCACAAAAGAATATTTGCCTTGGTGATGAAAACTATTAAGTATCATAATAGCTGAACAGAGCCATCGTTCGCAGTGTTTACAGGCGCATTTGTTCTGTGTTGTGCGTCTTCCCTCAATTCACCTCAGCCTGCGAAACTTAAACAGACCCGCCCTGAAGTGTCTCTCATTGATGGGACAGGAAGTGAGCTGTCTGTAGCATGATGAATGCTATGTTAGAGATGCAGCAAATGGATTACTGTGAACAACAGGGGAAGTATTACGTTGTTGAAGAGACTACTGACTCATCTTAAGGGACAGATTGTATCTGATACAGCCTGAAATAGATGCTCTGTTGTCCACTGATGACTGACATAAAGATGCATGTGTATGTAACACTACAGTGGTGCAGCAGTTATGTAAACACAGCGCCAACATGAACCAATCAGCCCATGATATCTTCTTTCTGTTTATCAACACTTCAGCAACTGTTACTGTCTATGGGAGATGACAGGGTCTCCAGCAGGCTGCAGCCCTCTCAGAGTTCTTAGCACCCTGACTGCAGCGGATCGACTTGGCCCCGCCTTTATTTAAAGCCCCCTGCCTGCCCGGGAGACAGGTCTTTTACACACTTTTTAGTAAAATGATGATCTACAAGCAGGTCAATGAGGGAGGAGCAGACACACACAGCTGCCCACTGAGTGCCTGATATGTGTTACTGTAACAGAGGATGAAATGTAAAGCAAAGACAAAAGCACAGACTGATTGTCTGTCAAACCAATTTGATACAAATTATTGTGTCTGTCTAAACAAATTTAATACACCAAGGTACAGGAATTTGAGGGTAAAATCACTTTGCATGCAGTATTTCAGTGTAAACACCTGTGTGTTATTCACTAATCGCCATAAATTCAGCTTAAGCAGGTGTTAAAATAGGGCTAAATGGCACTTAAATAGTGTTACGCTTTAAGTGCTTTACATTTAATGCAAATGCTAATTCCTTCTACAGTTTGCAAATGAGGCTTACTATAGATTACACCTTATGTACAAAACCCAGTGCTATGATCAGTGATAAACAGGTGGCAAACAGAGTTTTCTTTAAAAAAAAAGCGTCTCACATTTCTTTTTGATTGTGGTAGCAGTAATTTATCAAACGTTGCTAATTGCTAATTACATGTGTGTTGGCGTGTAGGCTGCGTCCATGTGCTTACTGTATGAGAAACTGAGGCGTGGGGTGACATCATCTTCCGCCGCTTGACCCCATCCAACCAGGACAAGAACGAGAAGGAGCAGGAAGTGTCCTGGGAGAGAGAAATGAGTCGTGCTCAGTGTCCACATTTTGCTCCTCGGGTCTCAATTTGTTCTCTCTCAGGATCTTGTAGCACTCATGAAGATCTTTTTCCTTCCTTATTTTCTTCAAGTCCTGCTGGAGGGAACTTGTGCTCCCCTGAACAGGAGAGGTATGCGCTGATGTGACGACCAGTTATCCTTCCCTACACGGGACCTCACGATAGAGGACTTCTACCAAAAGACAGGTCCTCAGGGACAGTGGAACAGCTTAATTCAGTCTCCATGTGCTTGTGTAGACTATCTTGCAGGCTTCTCACCAATCTGTAATAAACAAGACACAAGAATATGCACATTAACATCATATGCAGGATAAGATGATACAGCTTTTTTTACTTCAGATACATTAAACTCAATTTCAATGTATTCAGTTAAACAAATTTCCACAAAATTGCAGTGTTGGTAGAATGTTATTCTACCTTTTGAGGATTAATATACTTGCTAAGGACATATTAATTACCTGGCAAATAGGAAGAGCCCCCACATGCAGCCCCCCAGCAACTCTGCCTTACATACCCAGAGACGCCTGTAGGAGCTGCCCCATTGGTGACCCAGTAAAGATTTAAGTTAGGGGGGCTGGTGCGCTCGAGTGTGGTCTGAGTGTGGCTTTAATTAAGCCCATGCATATAGAGTTCTTTGTTACAAGCATTCATCTGGTTCTAAATGGAGCAAACATCCTCTTTATGTTAAACAAAACCGATACCCAGTCTGGACTGAAACCTATTAGGTCACACTTCATAGCATTAGAAGACACAAAGGGGTCGAAACAAAGCGTTTTCTACCTGCATGTTAAACTCTCTGTGTGGGGTAATATTGCTAAAAATAATCAGTAATATTTTAGTTTGTGCCAAGAATCTCCACATGAGGAAAAATATGTAGCCCTCTGGGACACAGATTTATAAAATATTTACTCACTGCTCAGCAGGACTCTGCATTTTTGTTTAAACTTAACGCTAATCATTAAAATTAGGGTGTGTGTACGTGCCTAAGTTTGTTTGTGTGTTTATAGGCCGAGATATACATAAGGTTAATAAAAGAAATAAGAGAAAGTTTCCAGGAATTGCTGATTTAGCTCAAATGACAATGGAAAAGTGTTTTTTTCTTTGTTTACCCATCCGTTTATAAAAAACAGATTAGAGAACAGTCGACCTCACTTCTCCATAAGCACCCACACTGTTCAATTGCATAAACCACTGTTCTGAGAACAGCTATTCAAATAATGAAGGTCATCAAATCTTCCTACTAAAATCATATCACTCGCACCAATTTAGATAAGCAACATAACGACAGAATATGTGGAGATTGACTACAAGGTAAATTGAAATTGACTTTAATAATAATATGAAAAGCTTTGCACTTGATATGTGATCTACAGCTCCAGCACTGAACCCAATCCTGTCATCAGCCCAATATATCAATGCAATAGCACTTAAGTGGTTTCCATTACTCTGGCTGTACACACCAGCCTTTTAGTTAAGACCACAAAGCTAATCCACTTGCACCCATTCGGATTTAAGATTTAATATCAATGATAAATGTGAACACTTTGTTTTTATAAACTGTCAAAGATAAAAAGCTACCAAAAGGGGTGTGGTGTGAGATTGGTTTTGAAGGAAGAAGAAGAAACTGTTTTACTAGACATTGGTACGTAAAATGTTAAAAACATACATGCCACAAGTATGTTATTTGTAAAAACAAAAATAATTAGCTAGGCGTGACTGCCAACTTTGATGTTACCCACAAACAATTTTGAATATCTACTCATTGGCCTCCACCACATACCAGTTGACCTTACTAGAAATATATAACACAAAATAGTCTAATACATAACAGAAATATATAGCACAATACACAACCCAGGCCTCACAACACAATACAATTTGCGTTTATGATTTAGAGTCCAAAGCTAAAACTTCAAAGTTGCCTCAGATTTAAACCAACACTGTAATTTGGCACCAAGCTCTGAGAGGTATCCTGCAGGCCAATTTACTGTACAACTGCCAAAACAGAAAGAATGCTTTGCTCAAATATAGACCGCATGAGAGAGTACAGTACTGGAGTTGACAGTAATTTCTGAATGTAAAGGAGACAGAAACAAGGCTACTTTCCATCTGGCAGAGATACAGCAAACCTGAGAGACCCCAAGGGATAACGTTCACATACTGAATCAGAAAACTGTTGCTTGTTCAAACAACGTTTAAAAAGCTGAATCACATTGGCATGAGGAAATACCAAATTTATTGTTATATTCTTTATATGTGAATACTGGATCTAGGCTGTTTTCTTCTGTTCCACAATTGATCTTCTGAACACTTTTGCTGAATTATTAATGACCACTGTGAATATTCATTCTAAAGGCACAAAAAGACTTCAGTATATTATGTTTTTGTATTCAGTACTTCACATATACGATGATGTGATAACTAAGAGCAACATGTGGCATATACAGTATGAAACATAAAGGTAACATTTAGGTACATGGAAAAAACACAGAAAGCTCAGTGTAAACTAAACAAAATAATATGTAAATATGCAGCTTTGAAAGACATTTTATGTATTTGATATTTTATCTCATCGTGATAATGATAAATCATCAACAAAAACAAAACTAGAAGCCCCTTATTTTCCGCTTTCCAAAATGTTTATCTGCGCTCTGCTAAACTGATACTTTTTCAGTACTAAAATCTCAGCCCAGACAAAAGCTAATGTTTACAAGGTCAACCTCCCCTTGTTGGAATGTGTCCTGCACTGGTCAAGGCTGTGAGTTCAGCCATATTGGTGTGGGCAGCTCGATTACCAAGCACCATTAGTTTCCTGGTGTCGAGTATGCTAGAGTGACGTCTCAGATGACCAATGACAACTGATCCTATTAATTTAAAGTTTTGACAGGAAGAAAAGCCAATGAGATACACGCATAGCTTCAGTAGGACAATGAAGGTCTCTCTGTCAGCACAGATTATACACACAAGTTTCCCTTTTCTCTACATTTGGATTATTCCAGAAGTAATGAATCACTTGAATACAAGTTCTCAAAGGCATTTATTTTGATAAATGACCAAACCCTTATTTCAAGCCCCAAATTCTAGCAGAAATGACCCCAGTGTACAAGCAAGATGTTTAAACATTCATCATTTTGATTTAAATACTGACAAAACATTTTGTCAGTATTTAAAACTTGTTTTTTATTTGATTATAAAAGTCTTTTTAAATTGGACTGAACAGGCTTATTTGTTTAGTAACTTGTGAGGTTTTGTTTTTAGGTCTATATCACCATCAGCCAGAAAGAAAGACTTATATACAAATGAATTGGTAATTGTTGTGTAATATGACAACAATCATCATTCCAACATGTGGCTTTGGAGAGGGGTCATTCTAAAATGTAGTCATTGCCTATTCATCATCACTTATTTCTTATCCTAAATGTTTGAGTTGACTTTTCTAATGTGAAAGAAACTGTGAGTTTCTGAGTGGACCAGACTGCTTTGCAAAAGGAAAATGGCTGTGCCACTGAGCTGACAGTCTGTTTTAAAGTGACTTGTCAATCATTGGTCAGATAAGTATCAGAAAAGTCCAGCCTGTCCAATCACAGTTTTAAACCAGTTACTACCATCAAATTGTCAATCTCTGGGCTCAACATGCTTTATTCTCCAAACGGCAGAAAACTTAAGTGAAAATAATATTAAACCGCCGATAAATATAATCAGAACAACTACAGTATAACGGAGGCTTTAATAAGAGCTTGATAAAAGTTAACTACAGGTATGCACAGGAATGCATCATGACAAACTGAAAAACTTTCATTAGCATAACTAAAATGATGGTAAATATTAACACGTACATGAATCAAGTCCAATCAAAACTTGATGAGCCACATGTGCCTGTAGCATCAGATGTATGTCAAAAGTCAGTCTGTATCTCTCATGAAAACAGATGTGCCTTCACAAAAACAGCAGTCCTGATTATCAGGTTTGTTGGATGGAATAAGATCATTTTGAAACCAGCTAGACCAGCAGACCAGGCTGACAGGACTATGCAAATATATTCTTCTTTCAAGACACAATGCCAATGCCAAAAAGGCATGGATAAGGTCTTCCTCTTTTAAGTAAATATGTGTGTGTGTGTGTGTGCGCAGAAGCGGATGCTTAACTTATAGTGTGTCATGACTCAAGGGGACTTTAAAGAAAAATAACCAGCAGATTTATGACATCACTATGATTCATTACTCTTCAAGGGTTTGTGTTGAAACAGTCCACTGCACAGGTTTTGCAAACACAGATATCAAACGGACACCTACTGATGAATCACATGACACCAGCACTTCCCAACACCAGCATAATGTGACTCAGCGACACCTGAGTGACACTGACTGAAGATCACAGATTTCCTCTGTTCTACAGAAACAGTGAATTATGAAGTACAGAATGTAAGACTGTGAAGTCTTCTCCTGTCCTCGCCTCTGTTCTGAACCCCAAACCCAGCTTAGAGTAATTAATGGTTGACTCCCACTGGATGATCTGACCAGCCCTAATTACGTCCATATGCTCTGTCAAAGATCTTTAATAGCCTAATTAAAATCTTATTAAATAGCCAAAGCTAAATGGAAAAATTTTAGGCTCAGTTCGAGTTTAAAAAGGTTTTAAAAAAGGAGCCTCGACAAACGATCAGGCTAATTTTGTAGGGAAGACGTCCCAGATGAAAAGCATTACATTTTAGCTTAATTAAATGGGTGAACTAGATAAATGTAGATAAATGTAAAATATGGCCATGAAATGACACAGTAATATCATTATATGTCTAACTGGGACAGAAAAAGATGTGCAAATATTGCGAGCAGATTTTCATTTCGCTCTCTCGCTTCTGCATTTAAATTTCCATAACAGATGTGAGGTCTGTGAAACAGCTCAGAAGCGCTGAAAAAGACCTGCTAATTCCATCATCACTTTTTCAGGTAAAATAATATTAACATAAAAAACTGTTTCTGGTACGGTTTAAATGTATTGTTGCATATTTATCCTTCCTGGTCTAGGTAACGTGATGCCTGATTCCAGATCAGCCTTCTAAAAGTTAATAAACACCGATTCATGCTGGACAGATAACAGATTCATTACTGAATGCCAAAGTGCAATTTGAGTTATCTCATCGTAATTACTCTTGAAATGCTGCAGACGTCACATCAGTGACTCATCTGTTGATGGCCCCATCACTGGTTTCAGTTTTATTTGGAGAAACTAAACTGAGCTGTCTTAGAAACATAAATGAAAGTACTGATTCAGTTCCAAAAAAACCAATCCCGGGAATTTATTACAAAGAAATTCAATTCTCAGAAAAGGATATATAAAACAGCTCCCAGATGGTGAGGCCTGAATCACAATGAACACAGGTGGAGCTCTGCCACATGAACTGGTGCACATGTTTAATGTCATAGATTTTCCTCTACATATGCAATATAAACAGAATGATGATTATACTGATATTATCGATGAAGATGGTATTAGTGACCAGAAAATTATGGCCTTATATCGGAATTTATTCATACATTTTTAAGGCATTAAATTTAGAGTTTTTGGGGTCCGAACATTTGAGGTCACATATTTATAGGTCACTAATCAAATAAGCAGGTTTTTGGCACTGAGTATGTCAACCTCTTTGTAGACAAGATCAGACGTACTTGCTTCCATTGAAACACCTAAGATGGTTTTAAGAGCGTTTTCAAATGTTAAGATAACAGAGGTCATGGAGTTTTAAACTTGTGGAGTCCATCTCATTTAAGCAAAGGGAGACACAAAATACAAGTTTTGGTTGATCGTTCAAATCAAATTTTCAATCAAATTATGTTAATAAAATAACTGAATGAAAAATAAATTGAATTAACTTTGACAAATTGCAAACTATAAGCATTTTCACTAGTGGTCTCTGAAGTTTGGAGCCCAAAGCATATTAAAAATCCTAGGAAGGTTTAAAGGGGCAGTTGTTTGGTGACCATTCCTTGCAAATACTGCTGTAAGTGGATCACCCTTAGGGAAAAAAAACCCTGATGATTTTCTGGAAGTGGTCTTAATCCTTAAGGAGCTCTCGATTTCTCACCGTCCTGTTTGAGCAAAGGGAGTATCCATGCCTAATCATTAGTTTATCTATTCAGCACAGGGTCCTTGACATGTGATGCGTAGAGTGTCAACCTCAAATACAAAAGACTTCCTTTGCAAATAAGAGGGACATGCTTAAGTCAAGACCTGGGTCGCATGTTTCTTTTGAAGCCTCAGTAGATGTAATCTAATCTACTGAAGCATAAAGCTGCAGTATCAATACACACACAGCCCTCCTATGGGAGCCCACTGTTTAATACAAGAGAGAAAGTTGAAATGAGGCCGCAGAATGGGCTTCCCCTTACAGTACTTTCTGCATTATTTAGTTTTGGTTCAGATCTCATATTTTATGAACAATGACCGTTAATTCTCTCCTTGTGCAGCTGTCTTAAGTGATACTCTGTAATTACTCCAGTAAATAACGCATGCCAAGATCTACTGTGTGTGTCTGTGCAATAGGGCTGTGGAAAACCTCAGTAAAGATATCTGCTCAGACGATTGTTTCAACTTTCATGCGCCGTTCACATTGATTTTGGTGCAAAACACTCTACAAACGTTGCATATGCCGGCTGGGTTCTTTTCTTGATATTACAGAGATCTAAACAGTATCTAGTGTCTCTCTTATTGTTCTAAATCACAACGAACAGCTGTTGCAGGACTCAAACGCCTGCCTCTTCAGATAAATCTCAGCTCCATGCTGCACAAACTCACTCAGAATGCATTTGAGCAATTATTGTGTCAGTGGTGTTTTAAAAGCTCACAAACACAGAAGACAGAAGCTCAAAGGGCTCGTGCCTCAAGCTCAGGCTGAACCTTGTGGTTCAATAATGATGCTCTATTGAGGCAGTTCATTTTCTTTTAGCCAAACATCAACAGAGGCAAAAGTGCAGTCAGCAATTACAGAGACATTCATTAATGAAGCTCTGACAGTCAGGGCATGGAGCTGTCAGCCTGTGCTGTTTGGTATATAACATACTGTACAGATATGACTGTGTGTTTCATACAATGGCTGTCAGGGGAGAGGGGTAAGTTATAGCTTTAGATCCTTCAGGAACCATCATGTAATTACATACAAGTCTGGAAGAACGCCAGTGCCCTACAGCTGTATGGTTGTACAGCTCTTTCATAAACAACCTTTATTTACTGCTCACTTACTTCCTCTGTCCTGAATTTCAAATAATAGTAATAATAATTTGGGACAAA